>BJBW01004115.1:14609-40537 GCA_004320125.1 Scolopax mira | reverse complement strand
TGTCTCCAGGGAAGGGGCCTCAACCACCTCCCTGGGAAAGCTCTTCCAGTGCTCCACCACCCTCATAGTAAAGAACTTGTTCCTAATGTCTAATCTAAATCTGCTCTTCTCCAGTTTAAACCTGTTAGCCCTTGTTCTGTATCATTGTCATATGATACCTCTTGCTGAAGTTACATGGGATGCTAAATATTTCAAGCTCAGTTACTGAACTCCCTTAAAAATGGAGGTGGCCTGAGTTCTTAGGCACGCAAGCGGGCGAGAGATTCCATCCTCATGGGGAAGCAGATGGGAGAGGTGCTCCTTGCGGTACTAACTCCTGATGAAAACATTTTGGGGCCTGTCACAGTTCATATAAGGCCATACTCCTGAGCGCCAGGCTCTCCTGTTTGCTGGTAAGAACGTGGCTGCAGGTGGCTAAGGCCAGGAAGGAGAACTAAGGCCAGGAAGGGGAAAACCCATGGAGAGTCACCTGCCTTTTCGCTCCTTCCCCAGCCGCTCCCATTTGAAAGGGACTGCAAACGCCGAGGAGGCGAAGATGGGCTCTCAGGCTGAGATTGCAAAGCGGTTAGAAGAGCAGCGCCGCCGCCGAGGGGAGAACGAGGATTTTGAGAAGCTGAGAGAGAAGCAGCAGGAGGCGGCAGCAGAGCTGGATGAACTGAAGAAAAGGCGAGAGGAGCGCCGGAAAATCCTGGAGGAGGAGGAGCAGAGGAAGAAACAGGAGGAGGCTGAGAGAAAAGCCAGAGAAGAGGTAAGTGTAAAATATGATGTATCAGACTCTGTTGTTATTCCCCTGTTGTTACTGCTTTATTTCCACTGGCCTTGCACTAGTTGATAACTCTTTACTGCAGTGTCTGTACAGACACTTTCAGGCAATGAAGCTAGAGAATGAGGGGTCTGTATTTAACAGAAGGGCAAAATGAGGCTACAGGAGACCAGCTCATAGGTGAGGAAGGAGCATGCAAGACCAAACCCAAACATACAGGCTAAAGTGTGCTTCTCCATCTTGGATCTGATGTTGCTATGTGGGGAATCACTGCTGTGACTTGGCTTCAAATGGTGCCCTTTATCTGGCTTTTCTTGGTTCTGTGCTCTTCTGGGCATCGTTATGTCTTAGCATCTGTCAGGATCTGTGGCAACAGGCCTTGATTTCAAATATGCTACCCAGCCTTAAAATCACCCCATTTTCTAACCTTCAGATTTAACTGCAGGTATGACATATTTGATATCAAGTGACAACATCACACAGATGTTCTAGTGAGGACGCGAGGTAAAACATGCCATCCTGTAGGGTGAAAAGAAACGTTGCAGTCCTAGCCTCAGTAAAGATGGGGCTCTAATAAATGCCTTCATGAGGCAGGGTTTCTTCTTCAATGGTTGCATATTTCTTACCTTCTTGGGGATGCACAATTTTGAGGGCAGTGTTATAGCCAGGGAGTTCTGAATTTATTTGAGGTGTCTTTTTGACATTACACAAGTTGAATTACTGAATGCATGTCAAAATTTGTCTGCTGCAGATGAGCTGGAATGCTAATGTTATATATAGTTACAATGGGCTAGATCTCATTAGGAAGATATTCTTGTCTATTTAAATATTGAGTACCCAAGCACATCTGTTTGCTTGCTCTTCCTCTGCCAAGGGACTCCATAAATAGGATCTCCAAATCTCTGGTGCATCATTTAGGAATCTTAGTTGTTTGGAAAACAAATGGTAGATAAATAATAACAGTGTTTGCCAGCTGAATGCCAGTTTCTTTAATATACTAAGCTCTTTACAAAGGAACTCAATAGATATTGAGATTGCAAAATACCTTGCTGGTCAGACTCTGCTCACAGTGGTTGTGCTTTTGAAGGCTTCTGGTTCGACTTGTAGTTTATGAAGTAAAAACTCATGTTAACTCTTTCAGGGGGGAAACTGTAAGCATTTGATCTTCGCTTTTTTTGGTGTCTACATATTTTCTTGTGAAGTATTAATCTTGGCACAAGAAGTGCCAGAATAGATGGACAGAGGAGCAGTACAAAGGTGATACACGAGGATACAGAAAAACTGAATTCTAATTTTTTTATGAATGTGCTTTTTTTTTTTCTCTAAGTGGCACTATATGGCAATAAATCTGGTAACCTCACCGTGAGAAGCTAAAGCAGCACAGACTAACTGTCTTCCCTGCTTCCTTAGCACTGTGATGGATTAGCAGCGATGCGTTGCTACATTTCAGATAGGTCACAACTTTTTTGACTGGCATAAAAATCAGTTCTTAGAAAATTTGGTAAATATTTGCAGGACTGCAAAGCTCTGTAATGGTGATATAGTTTCTGAAAGAGTAAGTGACCATTCCTATTTTTTAAGGAGGAGAAGAGGAGGATGAAGGAAGAAATTGAAAGGAGAAGGGCTGAAGCTGCTGAAAAACGTCAGAAGATGCCAGAAGATGGTGTATCTGAAGACAAGAAACCATTCAAATGTTTCAGCCCTAAAGGTTCATCTCTTAAGGTAACCTCCCCACTAATATATATATAGAACATAAAAAATAATGAGGTTTGCAGTCCAAAGGAGCAACCATATGCTTTCCATACAAAGCAGTATGGAAATATTTGAAATCAGACCTGGGACATTGCTGTGAAATAGACCTTAGCCCAAAACCTTTAGCTGAAAGACTTCATTCATTGGGATGATTGAAAATTAGAGATCTTTCTAAAAATAGAGTCTAGACTGGAAGTTACCTGTTCTTGTTCATGAAAAAATATCCCAAAAGAATCTGCACCTTCAAGAGAAAATTACTTTGGAAGCTTAGAGCTGTATTACTGTGTTGATTTTCAATGTTAAAGTTCCCTCTCCTTCCACATCCACAATCGCTTTCTTCCTTGCCAGTTTACTTTGTCTTTAAGCATATTTAGCCGAATCATTAATTGAAACTGCCCCATAAGGGAGTTCTAGCTTATGTCTAATCCCCCAAAAATAACATCTAGAAGTACTGGGCTGGATTTCATTTTCTTACATAACAGCTGAAAAAACCCCATTCTGTTGCTGCAGGAATTTCTAAGTGGTCTTCTGTGGCCTATATAATATTGGAAGTTAGATAAATCAATTAAATGGCCTTTCAGCATGGAAGAGGAATCCTGGCCCCACTGAAATTATTGGGAACTTTGTTTTGGTATTCAATCCAGTTGTTTTCTCAGTGCAAGCTCAAACTACAGATCTATTAGTTGTTTTCAACTGTCTTTTCCTTTTCTCGTTTTGTGTTATTGGTCATTTGAGAATCTAGAATGTTTGTCAAGAAAAGCTCCTTAGTGGGCACCAGTAGAGAAAAGAACCAGGCAGGAGGTGATCAGATAAGAGCTCATTGGACCATGAAGTGGATCTCCATGGGGTTAAGAACTGTATTTTTTTAGTGACAAACTGCAGTTGGTCAAAATTAGATTTCTGCTCACAGAGAGGTACACTTTGAACCAATCCAGAGCTTCAGCCCAGTTATAGCAAGTACAGTGTCTAAATGGTTTTGACTGGACTTGCCTTTGATGTGTCAGACACATCTGAACCTGAAATACAAGAACAGAATACATACGGCTGTAAATGAAGATTGCCAAGCTTCACAACTTGCTCCTAATCGATAAACCTGAGCTTGCCATTTCAGCTGCAAAAGACCATGTCAGTAATAGACACAGTAAATGTACAGATTCTTCCCAGCCCTCCTGGGAGGGCTTCTTTTTCTTCTTTCTGTTTATTGAGATGCCTTTTATGACGTACATTTGGAGCTTTAGTTCACAGATGACTCAGAAGAGAGGAAATTATACTTGAAAACACATAATCGAAAGATATAGATCGTAATTTGGGGGAGAGTGGGGAAAAAACACTGGATTTGGCAGGAGGTTAATAGCGTTCAGAGAACTTTTGGACTGAAGCTACACTATTCTACTAAGTGTATTTTTAGAGGAAAGCCGGAATTTTCCAAATGTCATTAAGGATCAAGGTCTGATTTTTTATGATGATTATTGCTGCTGGTTTTTATGACTTGTTAGGTAGACGTTGTTTATTACAAAAGCTGATATATGAAACTTTATGCACATTTTTTCTCTTCCTCTGTTTCTGTCTCTGAGAAATTGGTGATAATGTACATATTCATAGTCTGGTGTCTGTGGGTGGCCACAGTAGATATGTAATGCTGTTGAACTTCACACACTAAACTATTTCTTGGCCTTCTGTGGTCAATGGCTGAGGAGAGAAGAATCTCATTTTAATAACCTGATGTCAAATTTGATGCCAAACTCCAGTTTTCAGAAGACAGTGTATTTTGGACAGACTTCTCAGGCTAGTCTAACTTGGTTGGTATGTAGTTTTTTTGTTGCCTGTTATGCACTGCCCAGGTTATCTTTCAACTTGTAAAGCATTTGGCACACATTTTTCTCCCTTGATGAATGCATCATCTGGTTAGATGTATCACGAATCATGTGAGAACCCTAAATGCACAATTCTGGGTGGGTGGTTGGAATTAATAATGAAAAAAGAGAGTATGATACATGTGCACATTCTGACTTCTCCAGATCACAGTCTGGCAAAGCATCTTTTGCTCCCTCCTTGTCCTTCCTGATGTGATGAGTTTTTGGGAAGAAAGGGAAGTTCCTCAGAGTGACTTAGATGAGGAAATTAGGACATGCTGTTTACCAAGTGAACTACAAGAACCAAAGGAAAAAGGGAGATAAACTGAAAAGGAGTGTAGCATATTGCCATCTTACTGACACTGCATTTATTCATCAGGCAGGGCATGGACTAGCATGACATGCAGAGTGAGAATTGACAGATCAAGATGTGCAATTCATCTCCATGTGTTACATGGCTCATGGGTGCACTTATCTAATGCCCTTATGTATGTATACAAATAAGGACATAATATAGATATGTGCTTATATTTAGAAAGAACTACTATGATTTTCTAGTAAGGCCTCTAATAAATCACAGCCTACACAGTGCTGACAAATCCTGTTGTGTTAACTGTTAAATACAGTATTCCCCTGAGACTTGAGACGCTACTTCAGGAGAACTGCTACTGCAGCATGAAGTCCTCCTAGTGACAGCACCAGGGCTGGTCCTTTCCAAAGGGGCAGTGAAGAGGAAGCATGCAAAATAAATAGAGGACAAGTTCATCATGGGCTCAGGGACACAAGGAGCTGGGGTTTCTCAGGGCTGGTGGAGTCCCTGTGGGCAGTAACAGCAGTACCAAACCTCTGTCCAGCCTCTGCCCTCTTTCTTGGGTTTTGTTCTAAGGATACAGACTGGAACAATCTCTGCTGCTCTCCAATCCCACTCTAGCTCATGCTTTCCCTAGTTCAGGTCACACAAATGGTGCTGTAGTGGAAGAAAAAGATTTCCTGCATAATCTTTGTTCATTTTCCTTTTTAGACAAGTTCATTCCTCATGTTTTCTTTGGGAAGGACTGTTACTGACTTCTTGTATAACTATCCTCTAGGTTAATCAGGAGTGAACAGGATATTTCAAGACTAAGTCTCCTTTTGGAGGTGAGCTCCACCTCTACAGAAATGCAAAAGCAATAAGACATTGATGGAAAGAAGCAATGTCAGGAGGCTGTGAGGCTGGGATATCTCCTGTCTTTGCAGAAAATATCTCCTGGGAAACGTGGGTTGATGTGGCAGCCTGCGCTCTGCAAGGCAATGGTGACAGCTAAGCTGGAAGATAGGACTTTTCAGGGCTTTTTAAAATTTTTTTTCCCTTTCCTTAAAGATCTGTTTTGTCCTATCTCATTATTGCTCTCCATACCTGACAGCTGGGGCAGTGACTGGAAAGAATTAGACTCCACACAATCAGTTCTTTCTAGATGAGCTGCTCCTATAGCAGAGGGAAGATAAAGTGGTATGAACAGGATTTGTGACATTTGTTTTCCCCCCATCTTTGATGCTGATGGCAGCACTCTAGTCTGGCACGTAAACTGGAGTAAATTGATGTACCGTGCTGCTGACACCAGGAAAAAACCTCACTGTGCTTAATGAAGCAAAAGAGCACGTGAGCCTCTCGGAGAGAACAGGGAGAAGCCACTTTACTGCCAGGGGCTGACTACTCCTCAAAATGGATTTCCACCAGGTTCTTTTGCCTGTTGGATATAAGGCAAAATTTTAATACAGGGGTTTCCATTTTCTGCATGCGTTTTTTATTCCCTTTCCTCCTTGACTCATTTTTTGAGAAGAGTTTTTCTATATATCATTTTATAATACCCTCTGTCGTATCTAATACACAATTGAAAATTCCTAAGAATCATTTAATGTCTTTGTAGGAAACAAATTTTACTGGGAATATATAGATTTTTTTTCTTTCGTTGGCTCGAATTGTGTGTTAACTCATTCCTCTTCCATTCTGTTTCTATCCTTGGAGGATGTCCAGATGGAAGAAAGTGTACTTTGACAGGCATGCTTTAATTGCATTTTTAATAGGCAAGAAACTTCCTGAACAATTAGTGAAGAAAACATGCCTATGTTGTGTTGAATGGGGAAAAAGGCATACTTTGTATATGCCTATGTATATGTATATATCTTTGTATAACATCTTGCTTAATTTATTCCTTGCCACCTGCATGTGCTGGCCCCACTGAGTGAGACCCTAATCAGGTGTGAGACTCCGCATGGTTTTGATTTGTGTCTGTTGGTTTCATTTCCCCTGATTTTACCTGCATAAGAGTAAGTGACCATCTAAACATTTTGTTGTCTCATCTAAGCTTCTTTGGTAGTTAATAGACAGAGCAAGTGCCATCCTCAGTGGAAAAGCACCTTTCCCATGGTGAGGTGAGCTCCTCTGTCTCTCCACTGAATATGGAGGGAACCAAATGAGAAGACTTGACTAAATACTTGACTTTCAAGCAACTAAGGTTTGTCAAGAGAGATGCAACCTGAGATCTTGTGTTCTTTCCACTCATAGTCCTACTAGAGACCTGCAGGTTAACTTTGAAGCACATGTGTTCTGTGTGAGGGCCTTTGGAAAGTATTCCATGGTGACAAAACATAGCCCCAACCTATTTAACAAGATCCCGTTATAAGGAATGCAGAAAAATTATTATTTTTATTTCTTGATCTCAATTTGAGGAAGTATCTTGCATATTGTGGTAACCACCTTGCTTTGCCTATTTCTCTTACAGATCTATTTTGTAATACTGTTTACTGTATGTACCAAACATTTTAAATTCCTTGCATGGAGTTTGTGTGGTGTGCAGTGGATAAATGGCCGTTCGATATTGCTGTGCAGTCTAAATGCTTTTGACCTACATACTGAATACACGTGTGTATAGAGGTGTGTTTGCTATAAGTGTATTCAATGTATGCTTCTCCTTTGATACATAGTGTGTTTTGAGGAAGATGCTCCTGAACAAATTTCTCATGTAAATGTGCAGAAAATTTGTTATCCATCCACACAAAGGCACCTGCTTCCTTGGGAAGAAGGACCATGTTCAGCACCGAGGGTCATTTCCTAACTCTGCTTTCCTTTTTCATTTATTTTCTGGTTTGCCTCCTCACTCTCCTGTTCTGAACAATCCCTGACTTATTCCTGATGCTGCAGTAGGTGCTCTGAGAACTGCTGTTCCCATTGGGTAAAGAATGACCTCATGTCTTTTTATTACAGCCCCAAGAATACATGTCCCTCTTCCCCCAATCTAGCCCCCTCTTACACCAGTGCCTCCTGCAGTCAGGTTGTCCTGCAGTGTAGAAACATCTCCCCTTCCTGAACACAGGAGGCCTGTAAAGAAGCTACTGTTAGCATCTTTTAAGATCTGTCCCTTTTGTGGAACCTCATTTAAGGTCAGGGTGGATGGGGCTTTGATCAACCTGATCTAGTGAGAGGGGTTGGAACTAGATGATCTTTAAGGTCCCTTCCAACTCTAACAATTCTATGATTCTATGCTCTAAATTCATTATTAGGTGTTACTTTAAGTCCTGGTTGCAGTCTATATTGTTTATCCTTGCTGCCAGCCAGGGTTTTGCTGATGCAGTTGGGGAATTACCCGCTGATACAGAGCAGGGGAGAAACCAGCAGCTCTCGTTGGGCTACCTCACCATTTTGATGCATTGCTGGTTACGACCCAGAAAGAAATCAACGTTGTGGGAAACTTCTACTACACCACAGTCGAGGAGAGGTGATGTGTTTGAAGTTACCATCGTAGATCTGTTTAGTCACTTTCGATCAAAAAATTTACTTGCTCGTGTTGTGGCAATGGTCTATTGCTGCCACCTTGTGACAACAGTGCACTGAAATGGTTGGTACATAGCCCAGCAAAGCCCATCTTTCCACTCAGGACTGCATTTAGACCATATATTGGCAACTAAAACCGTTAATGTAAATTACTCTGTAAATTGTATATATATATATATTTTTAGAGCTTCAGAGGTGCCTTTGAGCTGGATTGATGCTAGCTGGAGTTCCTCCCGTGAGCTTGTCCATGCAGGCAAGTTCTGCACTGAAGTGAACTTGCTGAGTTTTCGCTTGTATAAGCCTGAGAAATAAAACATGCATGCCCTTTGATGGGATTGTTTGAGGGATTTAGTATTCTGGTACAGCCTGGGATACTAAAAGGCACCGAGGAGAACCATTTAAAGGAATAGCTGTCATTGCCTTATTTTAAAGGCATGAATGCCACAGTAGTAAGTTGAAAATGGGCAACCCATATTGAGACTGGGGAATCCCCAGGAATCCAGCTGGGCTGATTATTAGTCATTTCTCTCCTCTGGAGCTGCTTGTGTATATTTTACTCCTAAGTGAAACTGAAGAGCCTGGGACAAGAAGTGGAACAATGTGATGTGGAAGAGACATGAGGAAGTTGATTAATGTATTTCTTGACTTAGAACGCAAATCGACCCTCCGTCATGAAATTTTTTAAATCTTTATGCAGGGATGGAGTCTTTTTGTTTTCAAATTATCGAGAGATTTGGCCTAAGTCTTATGAGATCTTCATGAATCTTTTTCCCTGGAAACATTACAATATTTTCCTATACGCAGAGTAGTATCTACCCTTATGAAATCTGTAGCATAGTAAGTTCCTAACTATAAAACCTGTGTGTGTGTCTGTGGTGATTTCTGTTGGAATGCATCTCTTTCAGATTGGCTGTTTGACATTTAAAATGACGTTTTAGCCTGACCATGTAGCTGCCTTTAAAAAATAAGGCTAATAAAAATGCTGCCTTTTTCTTAATTTTAAACTTACAGTTCTTGTTTCTCTCTTTTCTAGATAGAGGAGAGAGCAGAATTTTTGAACAAATCCGCTCAGAAGAGGTAAACAACAGAACAGTAGGTTCAGTCAAACCAGCAGTGTTTAATTGGAGGGAATAATATATTTTTTTTTCTGTCTTTTTTCTACTTTCTGCAGTGGTATGAAACCCACCCATACAACAGCAGTTGTCTCAAAGATTGACAGTAGACTTGAGCAATACACTAGTGCAATCGAGGTAAGTTAAATCCAGGCCATCGTGGTGCTGGTTAGCAACGGCTTTTGGGATTTTATTCAGTTTATGTTTTACTGTTTGAGAATTGCAGCCCTTTTTGGTCACAAACTTTCCCTAATGTGACTTCAAGAACAAAACTCGTGAGGCACACCTATACCCAACATCTAGATATGTATCTAAATAAAATCTCAGATTAGCGTCTTCCCTTTCGTGCAACAATTTGCTCTGCTTTGTAAGCTTGGAGTGTCTCCTGAAGGACTCAGCCAGCACCTCTTGAGTGACAGTCACATCCTCTTCTCAGCTGATGAGACTGCTATCAGCAGAGACCTGATAGTGATCCTGAGCAAAGCTGATTTAGCAGCTTATTTAGGAGAGCAAGGAACTGGGCCTGTGTCCTTGGCTGCTGCTTCAGAGTGAAATTCCTTGGCGAAGACAGACACTTCAGTGGACTGGGGAGTTAAGTAGTGATAAAGGAAAAACAGAATAAAATCAAAATGCAGAATATGACCTCAGGTGATTTTGCCAAGTAGTGGTTAATAATATATCTTGAAGCCAGAACTGAGGGCTTTTTCTATTCATAGTTCAAGGAAAAATTGATGGGTTGTTTTTTTCTTTTTCTGATTTTTTTTAAGCTGTTTTCATAAATTAGTGAGTACATGCAATGTGAAAGCTAGTAGTTAGCAGACCAACTGGACTCTCTAGGGTTGGCAAGTGTCATGGGAGTAGAATAGTATAAAGAGGCGTATTGATTTGATAGCTGTGATTAAGGTCTAGCACTTCTTCATTCCCTGATGGATTTTTTTTCTCCTCTTGTTCACATATCGAGTGTAAGCATGGTGTTCCATGAAAGTATTAGTTGGTTAGGCTTTATATATTTCCTTTAACTTAAAGGAAACTTTGGCAATTAAAAATCAATTTTTAAAGTTGGGTTTTTGGTTTTTTTTTTTCTGTGACTGCTTTCAGTGCTGGAGAGTTTTATACTGTGTGTCATTTCCCGATGAAAAAAGGGCATGTATGATAGTGCTGAAGGCTCAGGCTTGCCTCCAGCACCTATGTCAAGCTGAAGGTAGCTCAGATCCCTCCATTAAAGATGAATGTCAGCATGGCATCCCATCAAAGCAGGAGCATACAGCTTCTGTTCTTCTGCTTGACTCTGTGCTTTTTGTAGATGAGACATAACCACCCTCAAGACACCAAGGGCTTTTCACTGAATTTCACTGAATTTTTAGAGTTGGAAAAGACCGTAGAGATCATCTAGTCCAACTGCCCTGCTGAAGCAGGGTTACCTAGAGCATGTTAGAGCACATCACTCAGGGCTGCATCCAGGCGGGTCTTGAGAATCTCCAGAGAAGGGGACTCCACGACCTCCCTGGGCAGCCTGTTCCAGGGCTCTGTCACCCTCACCATGAAGTAGTTTTTTCTCATATTTGAGTGGAACCTCCTATGTTCCAACTTATGCCCGTTACCCCTCGTCCTCTCACTGGCAACCACTGAAAAGAATCTGGCTCCCTCCTCTCAACTCTCAACTTTGATGTTAAACTCCTTAAAGAGAGTGGATGGGTTGGAGCTACAGCTCCATCTGTTGTAAGAAATTTAGGTAATAGTGAAGGTTGTCAATCCATAAGCACTGGACTAGCCCACCCACCAGCTTATGCTAAGTTCACCAGTATCTTCAGTAGGGCTGTGCTAAGGTCCTGAGTCTTTACACTCCGTTTAGATATTAAAAGGCATAGCTCTACAGCAAGGTGCAGGTGATGCAGGTTCATAGCTATATTCAGCCCCCATCTGACCTGAAATTATTCCGTTGCTGAGTTTCTGATTTTTCAAAAGGTGCCCAATCTAACTTGCTTTGTGACTAGAGAGACAAAGCCTCAGCTCATGTACATTCTTATTCTCCTTAAATCTGTGTTATGTAAAATGTACAAGAATTTTGAAAAAAAAAGGAACAGGGGGAGTTTGGTCTAGTCTTTTTGGTAACCATGGAAAAGACACACTGCAAAAAACTCACAATCTCCCCCCCAAACTCCAGTCTTTAAAAACCACCTCATTCCAAATATACTGTAATTGCTGAAGTTTACCCGCAGAATCCTGACCTGTGAGGTTAAGTTGCCTGGGCCAGGTGGAGCAGAGTCTGATGCTGGATGTCAGAACCCTGTCTCCACATAAGGTTTTCCATAGCTGTGTCCTTAAAAGAGCCATCCTTACAGGTGCAGGTGCTGAGACTTGAAAGAGGCCAAATGAAAGCCTTGGAGCAGTTGTGTGCAGAGCTGTGGTTTGTGATGAGCTTCAGAAATGTAACAAATGCAAATATCTAAGTGATTGCAGTTTTTGTAGCTGATTGTTGACAAGGGTGCAACTGCAAATCAAAAGCTGCGGAGTCTCAGGGGCATCTCTTGAGCTGGGTATTCCTCTCCATCTTTGTGTGATCATCCATTGTTAGAACCACTTACAGCTGCTGCATTCCCCAGCACTGCCCCAAACAACCCTGACACTCCATTTTTGAATTCCAAACTTCAACTGGCCTCATTTTTTCTGTAGGGCACAAAGTCTGCAAGATCAGCTAAGCCAGCAGCCTCTGATCTTCATGTTCCGGCTGAGGGTGTCCGTAATATCAAGAGCATGTGGGAGAAAGGGAATGTTTTTTCATCACCTTCTGGGACAGGAACACCAAATAAGGTATGTGTTTAATTTTACACAGTAATTATAAAAAATTATGTTATAGACCTGACCTTGCCATTCATGTTCTTATGAGTAAGAATGGATGCTCCTTTTGACATCACTGGTCAAGAATATCCCAAAGGATCCTGAGGTCCTCAGAAACCCACAAAATTATGTGGCTACAGTATTGAGTATAACAGAAGAATTTAGTGACATACTGAGCTAAGTTATGAGACATTCCAGAGGCACATCAGATATCTTGGACAAATATATCTGGTAGTTCAAGCAGAGTACAAAGAAATTCTTTGTGTTGGGAAAGATTCTTTTCAGGGGCAGAGAAGGATTAAATAGGGAAGATAATGGTGATGTTTTATAGATCGTGCAAAGAAGCATTTGTGTGACTTCTGTCTTTTCTCCGTAAAGCCTAAAGGCAACATTTGCTTTCTATAAATTGATGTGTTGATGAACATTCATCATAGCTGAAAAACTGAGCCATGGATTATTCCAGGAGATTCTTGCAGACAACCATGAAATTTCAGTAAATTGTTCTAACCTAAGGATTTATTTTAATCATCTAAATTTCTGGCCAATTAGCTTCTGTAGTATGTACTGTTTTGAAAAATTGTAGTTTAACAAAACAAAAATCTAGACTTAGACTGGTGTCTCCTTTTAGGCTGAAAATTTTTTCTCCCTGTACTTTGAAACATCAGGTTTATGTTTAACCCTTATATTTGGGTGGAATCACTAAAGTGTAAATGATTATATCAGCTCATATTTATAATTATTGAAAACTAGAGGATAGTAGGTCTGTGTGGTTCATAGGAGTAACGTCTTCAGAGCGTACAGGATGACCCTTAGCTAGCTATAGTCTCAGTGACAACCTCTGTATATTAAACTCAGGCTTAGCTTTGTTTTCAAATCTAAACTGTGAAAAACATAGTAAGACTCTGAAAGTGTTCTGATTAGATTTCATTATTTTGCAGGAGACTGCTGGACTGAAGGTTGGTGTCTCCAGTCGTATCAATGAGTGGTTAACCAAGACCCCAGAGAGCAACAGATCCCCTGCTCCAAAACCTTCCGTAAGTAAACCTGCAACAGCCATGTCTTCAGTAGATGGGTTCTCTCCTGGAGCAGAGGTGCTGACCGAGCTTCCTCAATCAGCTGATGGTCTTTGGAGGAGACCAGACTGGATGACCTTTGGAGGTCCCTTCCAGTCTGGACCATTCTATGTCCTGTCTTGGAAGCTCACAGAGGCCCTCTGGCTGCTGACTCCTGGGTAGTCAGAAAAACCAGGAGGGAGGAAACTGGGCACTTTTCTCCTTAAAGTTTAGGGGTGGACTAAAAAGACAGTGCTCAGAGAAGCACTTCTACAGTAAAGGTGGACCTTAATTAACCACCTGTGAAAGGCCTATCATTAACTTATAAATTACCAGCCATAGACCTTGGATAGAACACACACCTTTTTGGGTAAAAATCTTCTGAGTATGTTTTTAAACACAACAGACATACTTTAATCTTGTAAGAGCCTAAACATCATTTCTAACAATGGCCCTTTGGTGTGCCCATTACTTCAGCAAGAATCAAAGCAGAAAATGCTATCAAACTAATAACCTGGGAGTGTGGGAAGCTGCAGAGTGCAAGTGTGGTGGGGAAGGGTGGGGATGAGGATTTGGAGCTGTAAGTGTCTGTAAGTATTGGAGAACAGTAGGGCATCACTTGTGGCGTTAATGACTCCACCTTGGGGTTTTATTAAAGCACTGGTTTCTTCTCATATCCTTGTGTAGTGTTTTTCTGCCAATCCACTTGCCCTTTTTCAAAGGTGCAGCCTGACAAAGGCTTTCTCAATTCATACTCCTGTTTGTCCCAAAGCAGAGCTTGAAATTTGCAGTTTTGTCCCTAATGTCAGCTACATGGAGATTGTGGCCCCAGGGACATGAATATAAAACCAAAGAAAGTCATCGTGGCTGCTGTATTTAATCACAGCTGCTGAAAACCAGCACAGAACCTGCCTCCAGATTTTCCTCTCTTTTAAATGGCATCCTTCAGAAATGTAAAACTAACCTCTTGTTTTTCCCTCAGC
The DNA here is from genome assembly GCA_004320125.1 of Scolopax mira. Classification (NCBI taxonomy): domain Eukaryota; kingdom Metazoa; phylum Chordata; class Aves; order Charadriiformes; family Scolopacidae; genus Scolopax; species Scolopax mira. The sequence continues at coordinate 26,373 of BJBW01004115.1, read as the reverse complement.
CAATGTTTCTATCTGTCTTCATTTCCCTCTTTCTCAATAGATTCTTCTTTCTTCTTTCAATATCTCTGCTTGAAGGAACCCGCCCTCCTCCTATTCCTCTTCTTTGGGTGTCTGTTTGCTAAGTTGGTCAGGTAAACCTGTTTATAATTGACTATGAAGAATGATATACATCTGCAATGTATGATTTTTACTTTTCTTATCAGGATAAATCAAAGGGAAATTTAAAATTTTGTATTTAGCAAATAACTTCCAACCCCATGCCCCCCCCCCCCCCTTCACTAAAATAAATTATTGTTTGAAGCTTTTGTTACCATCAAATTCTTGCAGGTTTTGGAACAATGTTCACTTAAAAGTAGAGGGAGCAAAGATCTCAGTTTGTTTTATGGTGAACATAATTAACAGAACCCAAATGATTTCAGGTTTATGAAAGTGGTTTAGTGATAATGCTCACTGCACTTTTGCTGGTTTCTTCCTTCCTTTGTTACTGATGAACTTTATGAAGTACACAATTGTCTTAAAGTCTTAACTATTAGGAGCCCTCTTAGGCTGTAAATTGTGATCAATTCTAGAGCATCTCTGTTGGGTGCAAATACCTGTTGCAGAAATCACATTTTCATTCATCACTGGGCAATTTTCTATCCCAAGTTAGAAATTCTCTATCTATAGATGGCAAGAACAAGATTCTGAAAACTGTGTAGGACTTAAACACCTTTTGAAAAGGAGTGTACTTATGTCCAAAATTGTTTCAAGAGTCTTTTGTTTGCCATCCACAGAGGCAGATACCAATTCATCTGCCCTTTAAGAGAGTGCATTGCTACTAGCCTAGCATGTGGTATCTTGATTTATATCCCTGTTTTTCCCCAAGAAGCAGCTTGACATTTTTACTGAGTTTTGCTTAAAGTCTGCATATGCACTTATTTCAAGAGAATATCATTTTTTAATGACTTTACCTCACCTGGTTGTTTTTTTGTCAGGGTGGTGATTGGTACATGCTAAGGTGTTAAAGGAGGCAGTGGAAATCCTAATATGAAGGACTCCAGTGTTAAATCTAAGAATGCAGAGGACCTGATTTTCAGTTGTATTAGAAGTCCCATTCCCCATTCTTTTTTTTTTTAAAACAGTTTTTTAATAAAATATTTTGATTCTGTTGCAAAACAAGTGAGACAAGCTACTTTTGAATTCCTCCCTAACAGAAATACTATTTCAGAAAAAAAAAGTCCTTTTTTTTTTCCTGCACAAATTGGAATTGTCTTTCTTGAAAACCTGACGGTGCAGTAGCTTTTCACTAGGGTTTACCTAGGGTGAATGCAATAAGTTATGACCACTCTGTGCAGTGCTTAATAGATGTAGTAGGATTGTTTTTTGTCATAAAGCATGTATATATGTGGAGTTATTATGTGAAGTGTCATTCTGAATAGCTTTATGATTGATAGACAATGTAATATTTACCACGAGTGGATGCTCCTCAACTCTTCTTATGAGGGAGTTGCATTCTAAAGTTTTCTGTACCCAAGGAAAATAAGTATGAACTAATATTGGTTTCTCTTCTATGACATTAAAAATACAGGATTTGAAACCAGGAGACGTATCTGGCAAACGTAATCTCTGGGAGAAGCAGTCAGTTGAAAAGTCATCTTCTTCTCCTAAGGTAACTTCAATGCACTGTTAAAAGGATAATATCTCTGTGGGAGGTTTACTTGTGGGAACATGCTGTTTGTCTTCATATGGTCAATTAGTTGCAATTAGACCTCCACATGTCTTTTGTTACTAACCTGCTTTTTTATCTATAAAATAAAGTACAATGAAGCACAGGAAGCCATGGGCAGTGTGTAACTTTTATATTTTTATTTGGCAGAGCTGTGTTGTGTGTGTATCCTTTGCATGGAGTTGATTTTTCCCCACTGTTATAAATATGTTTTCCCTTATTCGACTTTAATAACGGATTATTACTTCTTCAAACAGGTAACAGCTATGGGGAAAAAAGAGACTAATGGTAAGTAATTCTAATAACACACCTGCATATTTAATAGAAACTTTGCCACATTTTCCTACAGGCACACCTGAGTTTTAAAATTCTGTGCCTGTTAACGTTGATGGAAAAAACCCTGCTTTTTGCCTTGACCTTTCAAAAAAAGCTCCATTGCAATATCATCAAAACACAAATGTTTGAGAAATAAGCCTGAACCATCTTTCTAAGAGTGCTGAGGGCTCACAGTGCTCCAGCCATATTTGCAAAACCTTGTTTGAGTGACATGTAGCATATTTGCTGTAGCTGGAGAGAGTCATTAAACTGTGTGAGGTCCGAGGAATGGGATGGTCATTTAACTAATTACAGTAAATGCAAGGCAGCTGGCAAAGGCTCTTTTAAAGACTGCAGCAGGAATGGTCAATGCCTTTCATAACTGAAGTGGGAAAACCTAAAAAGCAAGGTTCTTGCAGCAGCATTATTTGAGAAGAAATGGAAGATTTAAAGTGCTACTGAGAGCAAGCCTGGCTTGTGATTTTAGACGCTGTCACTGGGTAATGGTGAAGCCTGAAGAGAATTCAGCATTGTTGATTTTTTTAAAAATAGTTCTTCTGGCTAAGTGACTCGGGTGAGTCTCATGTGCTCTCGCATACCCAGACTAGAAAGGAATTAAAATGCACTCAGCAGCAGCACTGCTTTTGCTGGAGCTGTGCATTGGTGTCTTGTCAAAACAAAAAGAGCCTTACTATTACAATTTTGAAACTGGTAGTTTGGGAAACAATCAGTAAAATTACCCTCCTAGTTTTTTAATTTTTATTTAAAACACTCCGAATAAAACCAACTAAAGTTATTGTGTGCCTAAGGACCAGTAGGGAAGAATGGAAATTCACCAATCAATTCAGTAGCCTTGCAACATCCCTTGATTCTTCACTAGGAATGAAATGATCAAACATAGAAAAACTTGTTTTTAACACATTAGCATATGCACACATTTTTCTTCACATTCATATGTGAAGCTGGAGGTACGGTATACCTGTGAACTTTTCTTATCAGTTTAAGAGTCGTTCAAGGCAGAAGTGTCTTCCTCCTCCTCTTCTTTTTTCAACTGAGCTGTTAGGAGAGGGGTTTTCAGGCTCACTCAGCGTGAGAGCAGCTCTGCTCCCATGGAAGGTGTTAGCAGCCATGTGTCATCGCCTACGGGAGTAGATTCCACTGAGAAGTTTGGACACTCTCGAGCCTCTCCTCCAAGGCTGAGTGAGATGAGGACTTTGGTAGAGGGGTTGCAGGAGGGAGGCTTTCAGGAGCTTTCAGTCCTCCCATGGACTCGGAGTGTGTGCATCAAGCACTGCAGCACAGCCTGAACTGCTTCCTGGGGCTGTTGGAGGTGAGAGAGGTGAAATCCTGCTTGTCCTCTTTGAGGACCACCTCAGAGCAATCCCAATACATGAGAACAGCAGCATCCAGGCTGTGTCCTGCCTTCTTACATGCTGTGTGTTACTCTAGAGCCATGCCTTCTCTACTTTAGAGATACATTTGGGTTATTTCAAGCCATCTTTAATCTGTCTCTTTCTCAGCAGGTTTGAGACAATTTGAGAAAGAACCGTAGAAAGCCACTGAAGATGCTGGACCAGTCAGTTGGGGGAAAAAAAAGAAAAGGAAAAAGTGCTAAATTGTTCTTTTTATATTTATGTTTATTTACCAAAATGTCTTTTTGCATTATCCCAGTTAAAACCATGTATATTAGCACTGTATTTAATAATCAGTCTAGACATTCATCTTAATAGTACTGCCTTTGCACAAGAGCCTTTATTCCTAAAGAAACCCATGCTGTGAAATATATAGACTCTCCTACTGATAGTCATAACTATGTATCTGAACAGTGATTTCAACTGGCATAAGAGGTCAACCCAAAATGCATGTAAAGTGAAGTTGCTCAAGAAAGGTGTGCAGTGAACCTATAAAAACAATGGTTACTTTTGTAATACAGAAGTCTTTTCTTTCTGCACTTTAGACTAAGGCATGGAAGAAATATCTTTAGTTGACAATGTAATATTTTCTGTAAGTTGCCCATGTCATGAGAAATACTGCATCAATAACGTGTTTTAAGGTTTTTTTTTTTTTTTATACTTTTTTTAAGTATCAATTTCTCCATTCTAGTTTAAGTTAATACCTAAATTTGGATGGTTATGTTAGCTGACAGCGGTACTGATATTTCTTTTTGTTGTTAGTGACTAGTAATTGAATGCAATTTAGATTATATACACACATAGCTTTACAAAGTTTAGCCTAAAGGCACTACTAATGGTAGAATGCTTTAATACGTGCTAGAGTATTATATTTAGTAATAAACATACATAATTAGCCAATATCACAGCTTAAAAAAAATAAAGACAAAATCACACACTTTTCTATAGTAAGATTTCATAATTGCCATTAGAGGTATGGTGAGATAAGTATTAAAAAATTTTAAGTGTCAGTTGCCTAGTAATGGGCAAATAAAAAGAAAGTATAGTTTTTAAAAGAAGAAAAGGTAAGGGTATAGAGGGTCAAAAATAGGTCACTTGTATAAAACGTTGTAGTTTAATTTATATAAAACTACCATAATTAAAAAGAAAAAAACCAAACCTAAACACAGATGGAGCTTGTTTCAAATAACTGTACACTAAATCTTGCCATCCATCGGTGCCGTACACTAAGTCCACCTAAAATGAAGTAAACCTCTATCTTTATAGTGCTTCTTTTTAACTCTCTCTCCCTAATATCTTCTTTACAGATGTTTTCTTTTGTATATAGTTAAACACATGGCTATAAGACGTCAGCTTGGTTTGAGTTTACATGCCATACAGTTTAGCATTTACATCCTACAGTGTATGGGTGGCATAAACTGAGCAACTGAAGTAGCCCCTGAGCATGTTAACAGCTTTGCAGTGCATCAGAATTACCAGGATCTCCCTTTTCACCACCTCCAGCTTTTACAGCATCTGTCTTCTTCCTAAAGAAGCATAATATTATGTTTTCAACCCAAATACGAGCTCCCCTGCTTGGCTGAAACATCTTGTTTACATCTAGGGATGCACGTAGTTATCTGTAGGGGGTGAAGCTGTGCCTGACATTGTCTGTGAGTTGTCATGTTTTTTTGTTTGGGGGTTTTGTAAACACTCCTCTGAGTCTTTCAAATACATCCGATAGCTGCAATAAAAATGACTTGTTCAAACAATGTATTCTGAAACTGCATCCACAATAAATGGAATATTTCCATCAGCAGCCCTTTGTTTGTTAATGAGTAGGAATGAGCCAGTCCCAGTAGCTGGGACAGGAATTGTGCTAAGGCTGTGTAAAATAAGGGATCATTGCAAAGAACCTCAAAGCACGTCTCTCCTGACATACTACTACACTACACCAGACAGCCAAGTCATAAAATCAGCAGATTTACCGGCCTATTCTTAAGGAAACAGAAATAAAAATCTTAATTGTCGTACAAGAGAGAAGCTGTGCATCATCCAGAAGCCAGCGTGCTCAACGAAGTAGATTCTGACCCAGCAGTACAGCCATCTCCTTTCCTGCTTTGAAAGATGTTTCCTGTGTGAGAGTGGTTGTGTTTCTTCTCTCTGCCTCAGTGGAACGTGCTTCCAGACATGGATGATCATGGACACCAAGCCTGGGGAGCTGCTGGTTTTCCCGTTGTCCTCCCATCCCCTTTGGTTTTGCTCTAACGGCAGCACAGCACGCAATGCCCTGCCTTAACCAGGTCATGGTCATCCTGAAGAGGTCCCCAGCAGGCTGCTGCCAGCTCCGTGAGAAGCACTGGGAAGGCTGCCACAAGCAAAGCTTTCTACACTAATCAGGAGATTAGTTCAGGGGGAGAAATAATCGGATGCTGCCTCGTTTCACCTGAAAAGAGGCCGTATGCGCACCCATTTTCCTGCCTTGTGCTGACCAACTAGGTTGCTAAATTTTTCTGCAGGCTTTGCTGAAGTGGCACTTTTCCTTGGTGAGGTAGGCAAGTTCCTTTTGCTCCTGGTTATGGCCTTTTCTCAGAGCGTGGCAGTGTGCTGGCCACGATGGCTTTTACTTTTAAGCAATGCTGTTAAGTGTGTGCGCTCAGGGCTTGTCCCCACCAGCGGGCACCACCTCCCCGTGGGCAGAATTCACCAAAGACGAGTCTTTGTGACAGCTTTTCCATACCATCATGAGGTGATGGTCTTTTGACAATGTCAGATTGTCATCTTACCTTCTGATCATACTTTTCCTGCAGCTCACTCGGCATCCAAGCTGGCCTTTCTCTTGTCAGCATGTGGAATGCCACAGAGCAGCCTTTTCCAAGCCTTTGCTTTGCTTTGGCTTAGCAGAAAGCAACTGTGAGTTTACCTTACAGTCTGCTTTGGTGTTTTCAAAGAAAAGTTATTCTATGTTTTCCTTAGATAACGCCAACCCTTGTCTGGAGATATTTTTCTGAAAGCTGCCAGGAAAGGAAAAAAAAAAAAAAAAAAAGAAAGAAAAAACAAGTCTACTTTTGTGTTTGAGATTCCATACCTACACAATCAGTAGCCCTTATGTTTGGCTGGGTGGATTTTGATGTGTGTTATCACTGCCTATGATGCTGTCTTCACATCTCATCATATGAGGATTTGATGTCTAGTTGCCCAGAAGGAGAGCTAGGTGTTCTTTAGGTTCTAAGCTAGAGCATGATCCTGTCTAATGCGTAAGCCACAAAGTAGTCTCTATGTATTGTCCTTGCAGAAGAAGCAGAGAAGCTCATTTCTATCTCTGTTAGTTAAAAAAAAAAAAAAAAAAAAAAAAGCAAACAAGAAAAAACAAACCAGACTTCAGGCAGGGTTTTATAAACAATTGTATGAAATAATTCAAGCACTCAACTGATTAAGTTTTGTTGTTATTCAAACTTCATTCATATAAAATTTTAAAGCATTAGAGATTCACACTATAAAAATCAGAACTATGTAAAAAAGCAAAGTAATTAAAAGGAGCATTGCTTGACAGCAACTCAGACAGTATGACTGACCACACCGGAAATAACATATAAAAAAAATAATCATGTAAGTAACCAGAGTTTTTTGTTAAACATGCCTTTAATTAAGGAAGAGAAGGAAAAAAAGAAATGAAGAGACATTGTCTTTTTACTATTAATCAAAACCAGATTTTAACCACCTTTACAAAAGACCTTCCCTGTTGATGCATTCTTATACCAGCTAGTGATGGCCTCCTGAAAAAGGTGGGTAAGTAGCTGCTTGTAATGATCGTCAAATACAGAAGAAAAAAATCAGGACCAAGCTACATCTTCTCATCTGGAAGGAATTACACAGAAGTCTCACAGAAACCACTGCCATTAATATTCTGCTTTGAATGGGTAGTCCTTATGATTGACAGCTCTGAGAAGAGAAAGAATGGTTATTTAAGTATTGTAGAAAGTATCTTCAGCAGCATTTCCCCACTGCCGTCTCCCTCCCTCACTGCCAAGATACTCAAGTTTTACTGCTGTCATTAATTTGGACACAGGCTTGTGAACAAGCATGTGCAACACCACCACGTCAACGGGAATGCCCTGAATGAATCTCCCTCCCGACAGTTCCGGGACATGTCTCATTCCCTGGGATCCAGGTTTTAAGATTTGAGCTCTCCCTGGTTTTGGGCATGTATGTTTTCAAGGTATGGGGGATGAAAACACAGATAGAGATAGGCCTAAGGGATAATAAAGAACATACTGGAGCACTGGAACTGCTCTCCAGTTCCTGTTAAAGCTGAGCAGGACGTCCATCTCCTTTTTAGACAGTTCAAAGTCAAACACCTAGAAGGGGAAAACAAACAAACTTTTTACTGAGCTTTGTAAGCAGTCAGCTACTAAGTGTGCTTCATGCATACATTCTGCATCCACACTAAGCAAAATTAAGAAATCCTCTTATTTCTCAGCCAAATACCAATTTACCCTTGAAGTAACCACGACAGTCCTTTTCTTCCTGAGGTGCTGTTTATAGCAATGTCTTATAGTCCTGAGTGGTTGAATGCAAACACCACTGTGGTTTGCTTTGTAATGCACAGACAGAAAACTTGTGAGTGCTAAGGATGGATTGCTGGATGTGTCGCAAATACCACAACTAGCAGTAAATATTTCACAGAATTTCACTAAATTTTTCACTGAATTTTTTTTTTTTAGAGTTGGAAGGGACCGTAGAGACCATCTAGTCCAACTCCCCTGCTGAAGCAGGATTGCCTCGAGCATGTCAGAGCATGTTACTCAGGAGCATGTTACTTCTGCTACAACAGAGGACTTCTGGGTACCAGCTGCAAATATTAGTCTCACAGTTAAGCAGTCACCTAAGAGTTCTTGCTGGTGGTTCATAGGAGAAGTCCAAAAAACGTAGCAGCATGAATTGAAATTAAGACAGAAATTTCACCTAAGATGCCAGGCCTTATGAGCAAATATCCAGCTGAGTCTCTCTGCCAAGGGTGTCCACAGCCTCAAGGTGAGACATAAACCATAATGGGTCTGGTGTTTACAATTTGTTCCTTCACACCCTAAAGAGGGGCTCACTAAGGATTTCCCAAAGGGAAAGTCCAAACCTGGGATTCCCTTGCCAGGGCAGCAGAGCTTGGACCACCCTATGTAACCCATTTCTCTCCTGGCAGGAAGAAAAAGCTTTTCTCCAGAGGACAAGTGCAGATGTTCAGGTAGTGCTGAGCCCCAATCTTTACATCTCTGCACTCCCCTTCCAGTGTCTCTTAGATGCTGCTTGGAAACCTGAAGGAGATACGGGTGTGGGTGGCTATCCTGTGTAAAAAGGTGGCAGCGGTCCCAGGGGAAACTTCACCTTGATGTTTTCCTGAACACGCTGTGGTTTGTCAGACTTGGGAATGACAATCACATTTCTTTGGATAAGAAAACGGAGGAGAACCTAGGAAAGAGCAAGGGGGAGCATGAACACAGGGGTACCAAGAAATCTCTTCAACTGCATTTTGCATTCTCTCATACTTCCCCCCCCCCCTCCAGCCACGCACAAACCAACTTCTCTTTCTACAACTATATCTCACTCTGAAAAGTTTGCATACAGGAGTTTGATGTGCCAACATCTGCTGGCAGACTGCTGACAAACTGTAATTCCTTCTGGCCTATGATGTTTCTAGATCCTGGATTCTCTAGGATTTGTTTTGTTTTCATTTAGAGTAAGAGGAGGTGGGGAGAAAAATGATGATGCTTTTGGCATGTGTTATATGGTTGCTCAGACCAAATAAGCACAACATTACTGCAAATTATTTTGGGCACACAGGTAAGTACCTCATTTAAATTAATCCTTCTTAAGTCCTTAAAAGGAAAACTGTACGTATAGATTTTAAAAGTTATCCCCACCTCAAAACAGGACAGTTGCATACATTTTTTTTTGTCCTGCTCTTGCCTGTCTTAAAAATACGACTGTGGCTGATTGCCTGTGGGTTTTTTGAAGTCCAGTTTCTGCAGACCCCATGCAAGAACCCAGTTATGTGACTGACAGAGAAAATTTTATCTTGAATAGTCAAGCACCTTTCAAGGATGCTTTGTGAACGTGAGCAACCAGGGAGCAATCAAATCAATTTGCAATTACAGGGCTCCTCTGAAGAATAACTCGGTTAACTTAGCTGGAGGAAAGAATAACAAGTTGGCTTGATGATTTGTAAATAAACCTGAGAGGAAAGGGGTTCTCAGGGAGCAAGCATTTCTCTCTGGGAGCAGAATAAATTTTCCTAAGAAGCAGAACACCTGAGGTAAGCATGTACCTTAGGTCATCAGCCCCTCCAAAAACAGCACTCGAGACCTCTTAGAAAATACCTAGTAATTTGTATGAATGCTGGCAGGAACTGGAGCAAAATGAGGAGTCAAGTGCAGTTCAAGCCCGTTATACTGCACCTTTAGAGAAGGCAGCATCTGCCAAGCTGGCCATCAGCTTGTAAAAATGCCTGAGGAGGAAGAATAGTTTGTCTTGATGACCCCACTTACCTGGGCAGGGGTTTTATTATGTCTGACTGCAATCTCTTTAATCTTGGGATCATCCAGCAGCAGAGGATCCCCTGGCTTGGCCCTGTTAAAAACAAAAGCCAGCATACTGATGGTAGAAAGGTTTTAACTTCCCTGTAGGAAGCCTGACATTTTGTGTGAAATAATCTGCAACCAAGCAACAGCACTTTCCTCGTTATACGTGCGTTATCTACATCATTTGCCTCAAAGATTCAAGCAGCAAATGCACTGTTTTGCCCATGCTTTCTTACCACGGGCGGTTAGGGGAGCCAAGGGGGCTGTAGGCTGTCACAGCAATCCCTTTGGACTGACAGTACTTGATCAGCTTCTCCTGGGTTAGGTAGGGATGACATTCAACCTGCCAACACAAGAATGTGGTGGTTGACACAGAGGCAGACTAAAAACCGAGCTCCAGAGCATAAATAAGCAACATTTTAATTCCTTTTGGGTCACAGAAAATGTGAAGACTCACAATATCATGATTAAAACCTATCTTCTTAAGAAAATAAAAGTTATTCGTGTCACAGCAATATCGAGCAGCCTGACACAGAGAATAGGGCTTCCTCATGCTACCTACTATGCAAAGGTTGTGAGAAATAAATAAGAAAAGTGCTACCCATGTCAGGAATCAGGGAAATTGGTCTTCCTGGGCTACTGGAGAACAGAACCACATCTTCAGAGGGGCAGCTCAGAATACCTGAAGTTTAGCTCCTGCTCCAAGTCACCCAGCCACAAGCCATGGTATGACCACAGGGCTACGTCTGCACTGTATAACATGGCACCATGCATGCATCCATGGCAGCTGTTCCGAAATGCTCTGGCTTTGCTCCCAGGCACAGTGACATGAAATCCATGAACAGTAGCTTATTTAGACTTGAGTGAGATTAGGGAACGACTGTAATGGCAGCCTGTGGCACAGGCACAACCATATAGAAGCAAACTGGAATCAAAGTCTGGAGTTCTTTTAATGTGAGAGTAGTTGGGTCCATCCCCACTGGAACTTTATAACCCTCAGTAACATCTTTCCAAGTCCCGTGTCCCCCTTGTGCTGAGCCTGGATGACATACACAGTGCTCCCAAGTCCAGCAGAACACAGGCAGCACTGTGCTGGGGATTTCCCAAACCAGTGGACATGGGCATTCAGCACCCTCAGCTGAGGGCAAGGAAGTCACACGTGGAGAAAAGCCAGAAGGTCCCGCTGCCCTGCAATTTCATTCATGAGGTACATGGTGAGAATTTGTTATCATTGTTTACTTCAAGCCTCCTTTAAATAATTCAGAGGTTCAGTGAAATGGTTTCTTTTGTGTTGGAAAATAAACAAGTCTAGTGAATGAGTTAGAATATTCCTGTACAGTCCTGTGCCTGTGCAGCAGCTCACAGTGGAGATTTTGTTGGTTATTCCAGGAATGGCAGAAATGGGCCTGTGGCAACTTGGGCTGTAACACCGGGAGTGCAAAAGATGATGTGCGGCAGAAAGTGACAAGGTCTTAGACGAGGTAATGGATGTTTTTGTTTTTTTCTACTGTCTAAAAATTAAATTATCATGTGTTTGTTTCATATTATGGTGATACGAATAATCCACACTGGTTTGTATGGTCTTGCTCTCAAATCTCCACTGCGTTATATTCACACACAACTCTAGAAAATCTTGTCTGCTGAGATCCCTGTCAGCTAAAAGCCATCCACTGACACTGCACCAAAACCTTCCATATTGGAGGCAGAACTGACTTGAAGGGACCTGGGAACAACCAGAGACACCTTATGCTTTGTAAGATCTTTCCATGGCACCAAAACTA
>BJBW01004115.1:0-14492 GCA_004320125.1 Scolopax mira | reverse complement strand
CATCCACCAGCTCTTCCATAGCCTTGTGGGTAAGGACAACCCATGTGTATTTATAAGTTGGTATTAGTATCAGTTACACTATGTTAGTCCTCTAAAGCTAGTGACAAACCAATAAACAACCCAGGCTTGATTATAGTATTTCAAATTATAAAACAAAAAACCAACCCAAAAAATCACCTTTACACCTTGTATTATCTGCATGCTTTATGTCTCATTGCAGATGAGAAAGTAATATCAGAAGAATGACTTGGCCAACCCTTTTGTAATAGGAACCAAAATCTTTTGCTTTGGCTTTCTTTTTGGGTTATTTTGGCAGACTTAAAAATGCAACAGAGACCCATCTACGCCTTACCACACCAGCATGCCACTTCTGAGTTGGCAGAACACAGCAGGGAGGATATTAGCATAAACTCAGTTATCTCAAAATATTTTCTTGCAGCTGCTATCTGCTACTATAGAAAAAAATATTAACTCATAGAGTCATAAAATGGTTCGGGTTGGAAGGGAGATTAAAGATCATCTTTCCCCATGATGGGTAGATGCACTTTCCACCAGAGCAGGTCACTCAAAGCCCCATCCAGCCTGGCCTTGAACACCTGCATGGATGGGGCATCCACAACTTCTCTGGGCAACCTGTTCCAGTGCCTCACCACCCTCATAGTGAAAAATTTCTTTCTAATATCTAATAAAAAAATCTCCCTTCTTTCAGTTTAAAGCCATTACCCCTCATCCTATTGCTACACTTCCTGATAAAAAGTCCTTCCCCATCTCTCTGTAGATCCCCTTTAGGTACTGGGAGGCTGTTAAAATTTTTCCCCTGAGCCTCATCTTCAGGCTGAGCAGACCTAACTCCCTCAGCCTGTCCTCATAGGAGAGGTGCTCCAGCCCTCTGATCATCTTCATGACCCTCCTCTGGGCCCATTCCAATAGATCCATGTCCTCCTTGTACTGAGGACTCCAGAGCGGGATTTCACTAGAGCAGAGTAGAGAGCAGAGGAGGTCTTGACCTCCTGGCTATGCTTCTTTTGATGCAGCCCAGGATATGGTTGGCTTTCTGCGTTGCCAGCGCACATTGCCGACCCACGTAGAGCTTCTCATCTACCACCACCCACAACTCTTCCTCCTCAGGGCTGCTCTCAGAGCTGTATCATCACAGAAGTGTAGGTAGCAGGAGCAAACCCTAAATCCTCTCAGTCCATGAGGAAAGGAGGATTGAAGCCTGACATGCTGGTGCCCAACACTGAAAAGTATGAGAATTTACTATCTATAGGAAACACAGAGCAAATTAACAGCCAAACCTGGATTAATCTACACTTCATTAATTTACTATTCAAATATTATTTTAGTGACAGCACCTATAGTGCTTATAGTTTCTTCCTCTCTAGTCTTAGCAAAGACAACCCCCCTCTTGCTCCACAAAACAAAAGGTAGCAGCAGCTCTGCTCATTCTGGTCATGAAATATAATTTTGTGTGACTATTGTTCGTACCCAAACCTATCCCTTAATTTCATTGTGCACGCAGATCTTGGTTCCACCTTCAGTGCTGACACTGGCTCAAAAGAGCAAACATTAACTTACCTCCCAAGTGTCCAGAAAATCTGTGTCACTGGGGATACTCATACCCTTGTCATCCAGAGGATGAAGTTCTTCACCAGCCTGTTATTTCAAGGCAGATAAAACATACACTTTAAGAGTTTATTTTCTTACTGTTTACTAGCACTTCTGACTGGAATTATACGCAGCAAGTTACCAGGTTATTTAAACATACCACATAACTAAAAATTAGGCATGTTTATGACTATTCTCTTTTGGACAAGGGCCATATTTCTATGACTCGTTCCCTGCATACAAAGACTGGGGATTAGTAGTAATTAGGTAACTCAGGCAGATCTAGAGAGAAGGGAACAGACAACGCCCAACCACTTAAAATTTTAGAGTTTTTATTTATTTTACATGGGTGTAGACTGGGGGCGGTGTGGGGGGGTGGGGTGGGAAGCAACATGTTCTCTCTGCACTGTGCTTCACTTTTCACTGTTGGTTACTCCAGATCAAGCCGACATCTCCAAAACCTGAGATGTTGTCACTGTCCCAGCCCAGCAGAAGGCCATGATCCCAAACTGCACCATCGTGTGTTAATTACAGTTTCCCTGAAGACCCAGGGGGGCTCATTAGCAGTGCTCATACCCACAGCTACCTCAATCCAACAGGTATAGAAAGCCAGACCCACATGCTAAAACATACAACTACCTAGTTAGTGACTACATGCTTGCTACCACCTCTGCAGGTGAGACCCAACGAACCACAGCATATCCCGTCTGCGCCATGAAGATGGTGACAGCACAGATGAGAGAATACGCCAGGTTCCTAGTCAGGTAAGGAGAAGAGGAATGTAGAGCAGAACTACCTTGAATCCCATAGGGAAGTGTATCAGGTAGAGGTCAAGGTAGTCCAGCTGCAGTGCGTCGAGGCTCTTCTTGCAGGCTACCTTAACCAGAGACTTCTCGTGAAACGTGTTCCACAGCTGTGGGAAGAAACCAAACCCGACCATGAGGCTACAGCTTCCACAGTCCAGACTAGGGGACAGAAGCTTCTCCCTTTGTGTCAACTCCCTCCTCACCTACCCAGTGAACAGCGAAGACAAGGATGCCAGAATTTTAATTGTAAGGTAAGACAAACATGCCACAAATAAGGGAGTCAGTAGTTAAGGTTGACAACCACTATTCCTACTTATAAAAAAAAGAGAGTTTCAGAACTAACTGTAACACCCTGCTAATGTATCTGATGCAGCAAAGCTGTTACTGTTATTTTTTATTTCCCCCAGCCTAAAATTTGAGTCTTGAGCAACTCATGGGTGCCCTCCTTCTGTCACTTTTATCTGACCACAGAGAGAACTGCCGTGAATTTAACTTCATTCTTTAAATGTAAGAATTCAAGTCATTTAAATAGAAGAACTTGTAAGCATTACTCAAAAGAAAACTCGCTCTTTAACAGAAAGTAAGAGTATGTGGAAAAGTTTAGTTATGATCAGTATTTTCTACCTTTGCTAGTGAAAACACTGAATCATGAGTTTTTTAGTTGAAGTGTTCTTACTTTTTGGTAAAGAGTGTTGCTGAGACAAGTAGATGAGATGAAGGAATGGAGTAAGTACTTCAGATTGAAGTCTGTTACTTTAATTTCTATGCCCTTCCAGGGTTACATTTTGTACATGACACCATTTTCCAATGTCTTGCGCATCACTAAGTAGGGCACAACCTTCAAATTCAGATAGCTGTCTTATCTTTCTTTTCCTGATCTTTCTAGGGTGCACCCAAATGGACCTTCAGTATAATTAAGTGACTTAAGACATACAAGGAAATTATTAGACCAGCAACCATGCTATCCTTCCAAAGCTGTCAGTGGTTCCTTAAGTAAAGTTCAGTCCAAATTGCAAATAAAGGATGGAATTTATAGCACAGG
The DNA here is from genome assembly GCA_004320125.1 of Scolopax mira. Classification (NCBI taxonomy): domain Eukaryota; kingdom Metazoa; phylum Chordata; class Aves; order Charadriiformes; family Scolopacidae; genus Scolopax; species Scolopax mira. The sequence continues at coordinate 11,036 of BJBW01004115.1, read as the reverse complement.
ACAACCACAAAATTAATATTGTAGAAGGGAATAAGCCCTTAAGTTACTTTACAGATGGAACAAGGGTTTCTCTTTCAGAAAAAGCTGAACGCCCCAATAATCCAGCATCCTTGTACCTTAGTAACAATGAAGAGGTCTTCCCGCTTCACAGCTCCCTCCTTGATCTTCTGTTGGATTGCATTCCCTATCTCATTTTCATTCTGGTAGAAGTAGGCACAGTCAAAGAGGCGGTAGCCTGCATCGATAGCAAGCTTCACCACCTCTTCCACTTTTCCTGGAGGAGCCTGAAAGCAAACACAACCAAACCACGAGCTTTTGTGTGGCCTTCTGCCAGCGCTCACAAGCTGCTATAGCTCCACAAAGTCTCCCTTTCCAGCTGCTGATGGAGTTTCCTTGTCACCTGAGGTTCAACTCTCCAGCATTTTTGTAAGGAAAGGGAACAGAGATGAAAGGAGTTAGCGTCTGTGACACACTTGGGACTCTGCCATTTCCAGCAGCGTATTGCCTGGCATCAATCCTCCTTAAGCCCTTCATAGTTTGAAGAAGGGGAGGCTGAGGGGAGACCTCATCACTCTTATAACTACTTGAAAGGACACTATAGAGAGGTTGGTGCTGGTTTCTTCTCACAGGTGATTAGCAATAGAACAAGAGGGAATGGCTTCAAGCTGCAACAGGGTAGGTTTAGACTGGACATGAGGAAAAAATTCTTCACAGAAAGAGTGGTGAGAGACTGGAATAGGCTGCCCAGGGAGGTGGTTGAGTCACCATCCTTGGATGTTTTTAGGAGTCGTTTAGATGTGGGGTTGGGGGATATGGTGTAGGGGAGAAGTTTATAGATGGTTGGACTTGATGATCCTGAGGGTCTTTTCTAACCAAAAAGATTCTATGATTTGCTCTCAGGGTTGCCCAAGCAGCTTTGCCAGTTAAACCCTTCCCCAAACCCTTCCCCACGAAGGGGGTTCTGTGGCACAAGGGCTACCATCAGCCAAGCGACCCCATCCCGGGGCTGCCACCTGCGGGCACCCGGCCTTTCGCAACCAGTTCTTTTTTGTTGCTTCCTCTTCTCTCCCCGTCCCGTCTCCCCCTTTTTTAATCGGTTTTTGTTTGGTTTAGGCTTTTTTTTTTTTTTCCCATGCCTTTTTTCGTTTTTTTCTTGGCTTTTTACCCCACCATCACTCCCGATCTTTTCCTCTCGTCCCGTCCCCCGCCCGCCTGTCCGCCCAGTTACACAAGCGGCCGCGATGGCGGAGGAGCGGGCTGCCGCACCGCCACCCCCTCAACCCCCCGCATCCCCTACCGAACCCCATAACGCAGGGACGAGCAGCCCACGCCGCACCCCCGGGAGACCCTATTCCCCGGTGGCACTTCTTCTTGTATTTATTTTTTTTTCTTTGGAGCGTGGCAGCGCCCGGCCCCGCGTCCTCCCGCACGGCCCCGCGTCCTACCTGCCAAGTACCCAGCCCCAGGATGGGCATCTTCCTCTTGTTGCTCAGCTCCACGCAAAGGCCCGCCATGGTGCGCCGGGGGTGTGCGGGCCCAAGGTGCTTTAAAAGCACCGGGGCCGCCCCGCCTTTCCCCCCCCCCCCCCCCCCCCCCCCCCCCTCTTCCTCCCCCGCAACCCGCCTCCTCCCGGGATTTCCTTCCGTGGGAGGCAGGAGATGCCCGTGATGTCGCGATTTTGGTGGTACCTACCAGGGCAGAGGAATTCTTTCAAAGGGGATGTGGTCCTACCTTTACCTCTGTTCCACGTTCCCTGTCTTTGCAGAGGCCGTGGGCTCCTGTAAATAAAAGATGCAATAAGAAAGAAGAGGGGCAGAGAAAGTAGAGCGGTCATACTCTTAAATATAAATATGTTTTTCATTTCAGTCCCACTGAAAGCAACAGAGTGCTTTAAAAATAAATAACCAAAAGCGCGGTTGCTCTTAAAGCTCATTTTATATTTTGTAGATCTTTTGCTGACATTGTTTTCTTATTGACGTCAATGGAGGTTTCAAAATCAATTGAAAGCAGCTGTCTGGTTTAAATACACATTGAAGTCCTGAGGAGAAGTCTTTCCCTGGAATACACTTGATACTAATCCTACATGTCTTTTCATCACAAATTTTTATCATCAATTGCTGCTTTTGTTTATATTTGCTGCAGTGTGACATGTAGTAGGGCAGATGTATCAGATAAGGGTGCACTGTAACATAACTGGTTTCACCAAATCCATCAAACTCGCTGTCATCTTAAATACAATATTATTTTTTTTTCCCTTTGTCAGCCGCTGTCAAGATTTTTCTCTTAATATTTTCAACGACAACTGTAGGGAAAAAAAAGTTCATATTCCATTGATTTAATTTCTTATATCTATTTATATTGATTTTTGTACTAGTGTATTAGGTTGAATGATTTTTACACTTTGAATTTTCATTGATATATTTGCTTAGCTTCCACTATTGACACCTTTTTTTTTAGAATACAGAATATCTTTTTGTTGAATCCTTCCAAAGTGACATTAGGAAAACGTGTGCTTTACCTGAAATGATTATGTCTCTAAAACAAATTGTATGATTGCTGCTGTTTTGGCAGTGTTAGGTTGATGGTTGAACTCAATGATCTTAAAGGTCCCTTCCAACCTAGACAATTCTGATTCTATGAATCTAGGTCAAAACTGTCTCATCTGGAAAAGTACAAAGAACATGAACTAGTACACGAAGAAGAGGCTGTCTAACTTAATAATATATAGTGAAGTAAATGGTGATTATGTTTAAGGAAGGCTAAATATCTTGCAGGTTTTGGTTGTTTAAAACCCTTTTCTGATATTTCCAAGTAGTGAACAAAAGAACTTTGTATAAAGAAAGCTTGTGGTCACTGCAAGTGCCCTGAACTCAGTGATCAGGCTAGTGCTCTGTCATCAGAGTGTAAAAGTCAAAATAAATATCACACATGGCTTGATTCTTGAAGGAGAGCACTCAGGAAGATCTTTCAGGGGGAAAAGAGCCATTCCCCCATAAATGCAGGACCCGTAATTATTGCATTCAAAAATGCCACAAAATCTCCTGTTGCTTGAACTGGAAATGATGCCTTTAGTTACTGTATAGAATGGGTATATTTGTAGTTTCTTTATATCTTCCTGGACCTGCAGAGGGTGCAAAATCTCCATGTAATGTAGCTTAGAAGGAGCTGAATTATTCTTTCATTCTCCTTGTATGTTTTGCTTCTTTGGTAACTAGTAGGAGCACTTCACCAGCAGGAAGATCCTTTCTATAAACCTAATGATAGAAAAAATGGAGATAAAAGCATTTATTGTTGCAAGCAGGGCTGTCACCATTTCATTTACAGAATTCTTTGATATCTGAGCTATTCTCTCTAGCCTAGTGCTATTCGGTCACATTATCTCTTTCCCTAATAATATTATTTCCTCTGCATCATCTCTCTTTTTCTTCTTTTTCCCCAGCCTTTTATTTTAATCTCTGTGTTTCTTCTGGTTAACTGCTTCTGTTTGAAAGCTTGAAAGTTTCATTCATACCATGAACACAGTGGAGGTAAGTGGCCAACTACATGACTTTGGCAGCACATTTTACTTTCATGTGATATCAACAGTATATAGAATAGCAGAATAAAATATCTGAGACGCTATTATAATTTCACTTAATTGATTTTCACTGATTTAGCAGAGGTCTTCAATATGAGAAAATGTGAAGGGGATACTTTTAAAGTATTTGGGTTTCTAGGCTCAAGCTTATTGCTATCCAAAAAAAAAGTAATTTTCTTCTGCAAACCAAAACATGTCTGATGTCTTTGATTCTTTCATTTCTGCATTAAAAACTTAACATTTTAATAAAGAGACTGATAGAGCTTCATATAAATTTGCTAATCTGGCATCCATCAAAACTGGAATTAGTAACAGGGATAAGTAAGAACTTTTTAATAAAGATAGATGAGAAATTGATGAAGAAAGGCAGAGGAAAATGAATGTCTTAATTCACAATCTATTCCAAGCATGCTGCCTCCAAGGGACTTAATTATCTAAGGAACAAGGCTTTTATTGCAAGAAAGGATTTGTAAAAACAGCAAGGTTTCTGGTTCTTTGAGTAGCGTTCCTGCAATGAGCTTATGGCATTGCTTGACATTTACTTATGTTTATGAAGCAGAATAGATGGGGAAAGGCCCTGGAAAAACAACCTTATGGTAAGACAGATGCTGCTGCCCCTGGAGCTCCAGTGTTATTAATGGCAGCTGTAAGCACAGGAGCTTGGCACTGTGGATTGTTAAACTCAGTTTTTAAAAACCCAGTGACTAAAGTGGGAGTATGATAGGGATCCTTTGGTACAATTTTTAAAACAGATTTCTTGCCTGCATAGTTTGTAATGACGCAGAGAAGCCCCTAAGCTGTGAAGTTCCTTTCCAGAACTGGATTTGGGCACAAACTCTTGGACTCATGGAGGGAAGGCATCAATTTGGTAGCTGTAAACACAGGATGCATTTCTCTGATAATTGGCATTGGTAAAAACTTTTTAGCTTTTATGTTTTCCCTCCTCTATAAGCTACTCACTCTGAGTATGGGCTCTTTTGTTTATGCAGATACTGTCAGTTCTTACAAGGTGGTAGAATTCAATGAAAAGCAATTTCTTTCCCATATGTGACTGCTGCCTGTAAACTGCTGGCTCCCTAAAGAGGAGACAGCTTCACACCCGTTCCACACTTGAGAATAGCTGGTTTAGGAAAAAAATCTGTCTCTGTTTGTGGCAAGAAGACCCTGTGCAATATGCCATGACCACCGGATAAACTGAAAAGATTAAATGGCTGAGAGAATGTATTTTAAAAATTACATTTCTCTGAATGAGGAATGACAGAAGCTGTAATGTTTTATTATTAGGCAAAGTCAGGCAAGATTCCAACCAGGACTCTGCATTCTGCACGATCAATAGACAGTCAGAGTGAGAGAAAGATGACTTTGTTTTCAAATGCCATTGAATTCCCACTTAATTTCAACTAACAGACAGGACACTGACAGTGTCTTCAACAGTAGAAAGTAAATACTCCCCTCTCCTTTCTAGGTAGTTGTCTTCCATATGACCATTGTTTTTGGCCACCTTTTATTTTCCTGTAACAATTTAATACCTGCTAGGACACGGGACATTGTGTCAGTGGTTTAGCCTTTTTATCACAGAAGTTGTGATGAGTTTTGAAGATTTGTGGGCACATGTACAATTGCTACATCAGAGAGCAGACCAGGGGATCATCATTCCCAGGCTCTGCTCACTCGCTCTGCAGGGCAGGCACACGCAGAGATCCTTGTCTTCAGAGGCAGATAGGCCTCTGGAGAGCTGCTAGAAATAGGTCAGCTCCTTCCCATCCACAGCTCGGACTTCTGATATAGCCCAAGCATAATGGTAGAAAGGGAGTGCAGGGGTGCATTCAGAAATCTCCAGTTTCATACTATGGATCTGGAGCTTCCTGGTTTCTGCCCGTCTGTCCTTAAACAGTTGTTTTGTCACTATTTCCTCATGGTTTCACAAAGGAAAAGGAGATCAGCTGATGTATTTTAGTGATGAAGGAGTCCAATTCAAAGCAGGATTGCCTCTTCTCTTTGGTATAGCTTCTGGCTTTCAAATGATACTAACTGTGTTTCTCAAAGCCTCGTTTCATTATCTTTTAATATTATAGAAACTGAAGTCTGCAAAACCTTTTTTTTTTTTTTATTTGTGAGCAGCTTTTATTGTTTGTGAAAAAAAATGATATTGAAAGCTCTAGAAACCTGGAATCCTTTCATCAATTTGAGATTAGCTATATCAAGACATCGAGTCATCCTCACACTGAGCTTCCAGTTCCCTCTGGGGTAAGATTTCTACAATAACCTGTCTAAGCAGAGGTGAATGTATTCCCCAGATTGCTTTTTAGGGGGAACTCAACGCACATGTGATAAAAATAAGGCATTTTGGGGGCATTTTTATGCCTGTTTTTTGATAATCATTCAGTCATTATCTTATCTCATTTCCTTGCAAAAACAGATGAGAGTTTTAATTGAATTCTTGTTCAAGAAGTATTGTCTTAAATCAAAATATATTGGTTCTTTCTGAAAAAAATAACTGAGTGTAGATGGGGATCAACCTCCTGATTTATCTCTAAAGACAGTCAGAGAGAGAAATAAAGGAAGAGTTTGTCTTCTCTAAATGCAGAATGCTTGAATCGCTGTTTTTAAGTTAACCAGTAACTCTTTTTAAAGAGAAGTTGAAATCCCTCTAAGGTGTTACACAAATCAAGCCTGTGAATTTTAGTAATATCAAGGTATATTAATCTTCACTAAATAATAAACAAAAGGACTTAAGCAGGGTTTGTCATCAGAGCTACAATAATATTTTTCAAAATTTTCATTTTGTTTAACTTTAGAATCCAGGTGTTCTCTGAAACAGTTCATGAAAAAGAGATTCACTATATATTCAGTCTGAAGGTGAAATACAACAGCTCCTAACCACCTGCATTGCGTTTTTTATAAGGCTTATCTGAGGCTCAATATTAGTTCTCACTGGGCCTGATTGAAACCCTATGAAATTCAGGGCAGATGTTTCTACTGTATTGAGTATGCTTTGGATCAGGCCCATAAATTTCACTTACTTGTTGACTGTAGCATCAAAGATGGCTCAAATCAGCCCAGTTCTGTGGTAATCCAGTCCTCTAAGCTTCTCTTTCCACCTGCACTTCTTCATGCACAAAAACATAGTGCTGGTGAGTTGCCTCGCGGTGCCTGTATTGATGCCCATAGTGTGCCAAAACCCCTTTGGTGCAATTTGACCTTTTTCTAGGAAAGCTTTGGAGGGAATAGCCTCAAAAATAAAGACTGAATTCTTCTTGGTGCCTTTTATCTAATTATAAAAGTGCTTCAAGGAAGATTTTTAACCTTCCCTATCTCAAATCTCTGCTAATTTGGAGGCCTGTTGCTGTCCTTCTGCTGTTTTATTTTATATATATTTATATATATTATTAATTTATTTATTTATTATTTATTAAAAGTGAGGTATTTTCATTAAAATTTGGAAGACCATTAATGCCATTAAAGAGCACAGCAACTCCTTATCTGAAACATTACATACATATTTGGTCACCCAACTGAGCAGTCATCCCCTGAGGTGGGATCCAAGTGGAATCAAGTTGGAGTAGATATGGGGCAAAGCATGGCTTATATCCCTAGAGGACATTACAAGAGCCTGTCTCTTTGAAACAATCCAAAGGAAGACAAAATCGAGGGACATGCTGGGAATGAAGTAAGAGCTATCAATTTAAAGTTGATTTGAGGAAGTCTTTTGGACAAAGTACATTTTTTTGTCTTTTTTCAATGGTTAGATCAAAAGGACAGTAGCCCACAAGTGAGTAGGTGTCAATTCAGCTGCAATGATCAGCTGAACTAAAACACACACTCATATATACCAATCATTAGCTGTTTGATAGCCTTGACAGAGAGGAAGTAAACTGGATTAAAGCAAAGAGAGGAAAAACATTTGGCAGTGGATTTGCTAATGAAAAAAATAACTTCAGAATGACTGGGTGGTAAAAGCCTAATGCAGATCAGATGGTAGTTTTCAGTCAAGGAGTAAATATAAACTCTCATGTCCTTTATACATTTTATCCTAACTAAATAGCTCACATAAAATAACACAGGTTTTAATTTTCACTGATTTTTCACTGAATTGGCTATCTAGAAGGAAGAATATTTTCTCTCCTTGCTAAGATAAACTCTTTGAGGTGCCTTCAAATAAGGACAAAAGATTTAACATGTTTATTTCTAGCCGTCACACACAATACCTTTTTTTTTTTTTTCCCAGCAGAAGTAACTACTAATATCAATTGAGAATCTTAAAAATATATTTCTGTTTTTAAAAGATTGTTGTGTGAAAGAGAAGCCATTTGCTTGGTCACCTCATTACATCTGAAGGAGGAAAAAAAAAAAAGCATAAGCAGAGTATACCTACTGCAAATAATGAGAATATTTATATATACTCAGTATCTTGTTGATCTCTGTGATACTCAGTAGACCCACCTGAATGGGAGATCTGAGTCATGTGTTTTAGATCTGTCATGGCTGAGAAAAACTTGTCTCTACTAAGCTGCTGCTCTAGGATGGTGCTACAGAACTCCATGATGGCTTTTCTTATATGATCTTGCCTTGGCAGTGGAGACAGTAACTTCATCAACACAAGCTTCCTCATCAGAATTCAATTTTGCTATTAACATCTTATACCAATTAAAAAAAACAAACTCATTACCAAGCCTCCTTACTATCAGCTGGTGAAATTCTAATGACTTTGAAAAATGTTGCTGGTTTACGCTCCAGGAAGCTGAAGGAAGATTATACTGTGCTTCGTGTTTTATTAGAGCGTTACAAATGCTATTTTGCTGAATTCTTGTGAAGAATCTTGTTTATCTTTTCCATAAATAATTAGTTTCCCCAACCACTGGATGCAGTTTTATTAAGGCTTTGTTATACTCTCTGTTTTATTTCACACTAGTTGAGTTTATGTGTGGAATTCATTTTTTCCATGCTGCCGATTTGCAAACAAAACAGATTGCTAATTTGACATGTACAACAAAATTGAAAACTGAGCTGACATAAAATACTTGACTGCTTCCAAGTGTTTTGTTGTACATGCTAGAAAACATCCAAACAGTAAGGTATGTTAATCAAAGACTGGTCTGTCAGGGGAAATGGAGCCACTTTTAATGTGATTTTGAAGTACTGACCACATCACCACAGTAGTGTTTGTTATTCAGCTGTTATAACTTACCTCTAGTATATGTTATTACATTTTCCATTTCACTGACTTTCGTAGCCTACTTAGCTGACTCATAGTCACATGAAAATACACACACAAAGGAAGATTTTGGATTTTTAATTTATGGAAACTCTTGAAATTGCCTTTCTCTTGTTTTCCTTTCCTGTTGTTCTGGTGGACTTATTGTTTCCAAATTCTCGCCATGTCACCGTAAATCACAAATCTTTCTTCTTGGATAATCTGTATGATCTTTGATCTGGCAAAAAGTATAGTTTTGTAATATTTATATAGTCTGCTTTACAGTGGTCAACTTCAGAATGGTACCTCCAATGCCAGGTTTCTTCAGCATTCCTGTAAGAACTCATAATATGTGCCACCGTGTGATTATTATTTTAGTCTGGTCCAAATCTTTTGAGGCTGCAGTCAGACCAACAGAGAGAGGAAAAAAAAAATAAAAATTTTCATTTCTGATGATGGCAACCTTGACTGTGCTACCCATGACAGCTATCAGCTATTTACAGAGGCCATGACTATTGGTGTGATAGGTGGGTAAGGAAGATCAGGTGGGTAAGGAAGATCAGGGACAACATGATTCTTACCTCGCTGAAGTCAGCAAGAGTCTGTCTTGACTTCTAGATCCGTGATACCACAACAGCTTGTAGCTTCCATTTTCCTTTTACATAGGATGGTCCCCCCCAAACCTATCCAAATTTTATTTCGGGAGAGGGTTGACTCTAAATTATCTTTATGATCCAGGTCCTTCCTTGATGTTCTGCTAGGAATACAAACTTTTTTCCCGTCACTTAAATACACTATTTTCACCCCAGTTTTTAGCATAATTTTCTCCTGTCAATTCTTTCTTTTGCTTAATGATTTTAATTACAGACTGCTGTGAAGATTACACAGCAAAGTAATGCAGAATGATCTGTTATCTGTGCTTTCTATTAAGTAACAACAATCTGTGGGAGGTGCAGCCTGTAATTGCTATGAGGCAACTGTACCAAGCAATGAATGAAGTATTAGTCTAGTTTGTTAATGACTCTCTGTCTTGTCTTCATCATTCTATATACATACCAGACTGCACTCTGACATCCCTTGTGTAGGGTACTGCCTGGAGGTGGTCAGCCCCACAGCTATATGTAGCTTTTTCTGCTCTTTTACATTCCACGAGAGGCATGGCTTGGGTGCTGGGAGAAGCCTTTTTGAAAGCTGCCACAGCTACTACTGAAAAAGGTGGTCTTCCAGGCAAAGGACCTTCCAATTTAGAGGATTACACAAGAGTAAGCGGTTGTCAAGAACTTGCCTGGATTAGATACCTTTGGAATAGCTGGGATACCTTTGCCTGTGCTTGCAGTTGGTTCCCATCAGCTGTATCACTTTCTTAACACAGCAGCCTTTTACTACCCTCCTCTCCCTTTCCTTCTCCTGCAAGTTGCACTCATCTCCTCTGCAGTCCCATTTTCTTTGTCTTTCCTGCCCCAGACTCGCTCACTGCTTCTTTTTAGCTTTATAATGAAACACAGTTAAAAGAAAGTGTGCGTTGCGTGGCATCAAACAGCTGCTTTGATGGTGGAGTCAGTCTTCTGTTCCTACCCGCAATGGAAATCTGTGTCAGACACTTTTCCACTGATTTAATTAAAAGCAGCAGTGCCAGAATTGGATACCCCAGTTTTGTTTTGTTGTTGGGTTTCTTGTTTTGTGGTTTGTTTTTTTTTTAATCTCTCTTTTGCCTGTTGCTATTTTTTTCCCCTTTCCTGTTAGAAGCTCATAGGGACAGCGACTCTGGCATCCATAAATTTGAAAATTAACAGCAGGGAGATGCCCATGTTATGAGCCTGGCTGCGACAGTAGCCTCATCTGGGGCCTTATTTACACCCTGCCTATTTAAGCATGGGGCTTGGGGGGCTTAAGGTTGCTCTGGGACGGCAAGGTGTGTTAGTACTGTGGTGATTCAGTTAAGTAACCTTTTTTTCCTTCTTTCCAACAACAGTTTCTAAAATAGTTGAACCTTTTCCATATTGTGTGTGACTTACTGTGTTTTAAAAAAACCAAACCCACACAACACAAGCATCATTAACAAGCACTAACTGGGTTTCATGGATGTTGTGAACTTCTGCAACCAATAGTGCAGAAATTCTATAATCAGAAAGTAGATGAGCCTTTTTAGTTTGTACTGGATGGAAGCTCAGTCTTTTAATTGGTGAATAGCTCAGGGAAGATAGACAGACAGCTATTTTTCTAGTTAATACTGGTGGTTTTCCCCTATTTCTAAGGCCTATAACT
>BJBW01004114.1:115059-203005 GCA_004320125.1 Scolopax mira | reverse complement strand
AGCCCTGGAACAGGCTGCCCAGGGAGGTTGTGGAGTCCCCTTCTCTGGAGATTTTCAAGACCCATCTGGATGCAGTCCTGAGAGGCATGCTCTGACATGCTCTGGGTGGTCCTGCTTTGGCAGGGGAGTTGGACTAGATGATCTCTATGGTCCCTTCCAACTCCAAAAAATTCAGTGAAATGTAAGAATGTAAGACCTCAGTTTAATATCCCCTCTCTTATTTGTAGTTACAAGTGTCTTATATGTCTGTGGGCTAGAGATGGTCTTAAGTCAGTGTGAAAGGGATGCTTTTTTCTCTTGAGCATAAATATTTAGGTGTGAAGCCCGTAATCAGGACTTCATGATTATAAAATACAAAGCAGCAAATGTTAGTGATCCTGAAAATCATTTTCTAGTTTGGACAATTAGTGCCCACAATTCCTTAACAACTGAGTCTCATTTTTTCTTTTTGATTTTTTTTTTTTAATCTTTATGTAGATATTAATGAGTGCTTACTGGATACTGATCTCTGTCCAAATGGAAGGTGTGAGAATCTGCATGGAACATACAAATGTATTTGTGACCCTGGATATGAGGTGGATTCAACTGGGAAAAACTGCATTGGTATGTAATGTCCCATTTTTCATTTTGAAGTTTGATGTTTATTTTTATCCTCCACCTTTTTTTTCTATGTTTCATCATATCCACTAGCTGGTTTTCTGATACTTCTGGACGTTTCTGCTGAATTCTTGTTTTAATTTCAGTGCTTTGCAATTCTCATAAAATCCTCCACTCTGGGGCTGTAAGGGACCATTGCCATCAGTGACTCAGATCACTGGCAACTAGGCAATAAACATCCAGTTCAGTTAAGTCCACTGAATATGCATTCTGCAGTACCAACATTTCTCAAAATCAGAAGAAGCCAGATCCTTCAATTACAATGCACCACAGGAGGGATCTAGGATCATGAATGTGCTAGGTGCCTCCAAAAGTAGGTGATTCAAGTAAAAATCCCAACTGATCATAAGAAGATAAGCATCCCGTATGCTACAGAAGGCTTACTCTGACTTCAGGGAAAATTACCTTTCAGTTTTCAGACAGGGTTATTGGTTTAACTGTGTTAAGTATACTGGCCAGACACAGGAATATTTATTGTCATTGGAAGCACCAGCAGAATCTGATGGCATAGTTTCTGTAGCTAGGGATGAGTTCCTGTACTGTTTAAGTGAAAAAAAATCTAAACCCAAATTTTTCATCACAGAAAAAATGAAATAAGTTCTTCTTACTTCTTTGAGGTTACCAGTGCAAGCACTGTGGCATGGGGTAAAAAGAATGCAAATAAGTAGCTGTCCAGGCTCTTCTCACACTATCTGGGATATTAAAAAAATATAAATAAATCAGATGCCTGAGGCTTCTGTTACAAATTTTAATTCTGGCAATTCTCTTGTTCCATTACAAGATTCGAAAGCCGATAACTTAAAATCCTTTAGATTCCTTTCTTCTTCTTTCTTCCATTGGTGCATTGTTCCAGACCTCCTCTGCACAACTGATTAGAAATTTCTTTTGGTTTCCTGTAATAAAATGGTAACAAATAAATTTTAACAAGTTGATGTTGTACTAATATTATCCTTTGACTTAGCATTGTGTCAGCACTTATCCCCAAAGTATTTATAAAGAGTCGTAGTATCCTTTCTCAAACTCTGTTGGCTAAACTATCCAAATCCATACTCTTTTCATAAAAGCAGAGGCTGCAGCCTTCTCTTGAAAATGACTGATCTGACCAGTATACGATGTTCTGATGAGGTCTATCCAGTGCCTTCTGTAGTGGTGGCAACAGTTCTCCATTAGCCCTAGGAATGTCCTGCCTAAATTGATTCTAGAGAGTGTTAGTCTTTTTTCAATTAGGTGTTGTACATTGGGATCCAAGTCAAACTCTAATTAGGAGTTACATCCAGAGTTTTCTTTTCTTAATGGCCTTTAACTGATGAGTTCTTGTTTATAGCATGTTATTGTCATTGGTCCCTAGCTGCAAGGTTTTGAATGTTGGGGTTTATATTTCACTTATTTCTCTCCTTCACATGTCAAGATAAATTTAGTCTTGCATGATTCTCTTTATTGGTAATAACTTCCAGCTCAGTGTTGTAAATAATTTTTGGTCCCGTTCACCTTTTTATTTCTCCATTGCAATGAATATTTTATAGGACCAGTCCCAAGACTGATCCCTGAAAGGCATTGCTAATATCCTCTCTCCATGGTGATTACTCCCCTTTTTAATATACCCTACTGTAATCTCCCTTTCAGCCAGCCCTGGAACCACCTTAAAGTTCTTAAATTCCTTCCTGTTATCTTCAGCTTACATAATAATTTTATTTGGGTTCTGTATTCTCTACTTAAACCTAAATAGCTTAAGTCATCTGTGTTATTCCAGTCTAAACTATCCACTATCTTATTTAAAAAAAACAACAACAACAAAAAAGAGAATTGACCCATCTTTGATAAAAGTCATGCTGTAATTCATCCCATTTTCCCATTTGTTTCTTTGGCTTTAATTATCCATGTCCCATTTCAGTGTCTTCCTGCAGCTTATGGCATCCCTTCTTTTCTCCCCATCCATCTGTGAGTTTTCCAGCTGCTCCCCAGCCCACCCTGTTGCAGTCCACATCCATGCTCCATCACAGCTGTTTCCCATTCTTCCATAATGTTCCACCTGGCCCTCTCTCAATTTTTCTGAACTCCTGTGAAGCTTCCCACACGGTCTGTTTTATTCTGCAAATCTCCCTGCTTTTCCTCGCACTTTTGCTGTTCCCAGCTGCTTCACTGATCCTCTGAGTCTTCCCAGCTTCTCTCAACACTTTATGAGACTTCTCTAACTTAGCCAATTGTTCCTGTCTGCTCTTGAGGTCTCTTCTGGTCTTCACCTGCCATTCATGGCCCATTGCCACCTTCTTGCAGCTTCTCTCTAATGATCACAACTCTTCCAAAGATCTCCTAAGGGCTATTGAAATCTAGCACTAGCATTTGTATTTAAATTTTTCACCTCTGAAGCAAGTGTAGACTTACATTGGCTTTGCTAACCATAACATCTAAGACAGTTCAGAGCCAGCTTGGAGAAAATGGTGACTTAAAGACCAGGATGACCAGCAAACCTTTCCAAACCAATCCTCTCCTCATTTCTTTCATGACTATGGGGGCTGCTGTACAGGGAATCAGTGACTGTGTAGACCTATTCCACAATATAGGATAGATGAAAGTGTGATCCTCGGCTTTATTTTGATCCATGGTTTGGCTGTCTCATGTTATGTATATGTGTAGAAAGGAAGTATGAGCTCCTATAAAAGCGAAGCAGCCTGTTAAAGAATAAAGCATAGGAAAAAGTCACCAAAAATATACAGACTGGTTTTTTTCCTTATGCCCTATTTAAAAAACAAAATGAAAATATTTATTTTTCTCTAGGTAATATTTTTGTGGTTTGAATTCATATAACTATTATTGTTTCCATTATTTTAATGATCGATTTCATGAAGAAGGAAGGTGCAGTAAGTGGGATCTTTAGAGTTAGATTATTTGGAGTGGTAATTTCCATTTGAAATAATTCCAAGCCTGTTGTCTGCAAAAAGAATCTAGAAATCTTTTTAATGTGTTTGAAAAGTAGCGCAAGTCATGTGTGTGAATATTTTCTCTCTCTCTTTCTTTCCCCCTGCACTTTGTCACCTTCTTCTGTTGACATACACAAAATCTAATGAAATGTGTCTGCTGGGAGGAAAATTCTGTTTTCTTTCTCAAAAAGTTCTTGATTTTCATTGTAGACATCGATGAATGTGCACTGAACATGCTGCTTTGTGACAACGGGCAATGCAGAAATACCCCTGGAAGTTTCACCTGCACTTGTCCAAAAGGATTTGTATATACTCCTGAACTAAAGACATGTGAAGGTAATTGGTAACACTCCATTTCATCCTACTGTTATTCATTTGGATTGTTTTCAGATTCTGCCAGAAATACTTTGAACCTTGATGAAGATATAATGTGTAGAACTAAAAACTGCATAAAGAGATTATATGGGGAACTAGGGGAATGAGGATAGACAAGGCCAAAAATGAAACCATTATATAACCTCATGGAATAGACTATATTAGATCTGTATTAGCACTTTCCTTACTGACTACTGCCAGTGGGCCCACACTGTGCCAAGGGTGAGAAAAACTTGAGAATAACCAAGTTTTGCAAATCTGTTACCTTGTGTGGAGGATGGAGCCAGATAGCTCCTAATTTGACCAGTTTTTGCGTCACAGATAGGATGTGTATCCAATCAAACACCACAAAGCATGGCAGTAGCTGGATATCACAGAAAAATGAGGCGATGCTTCCAAGTTCAATGTTTTAATGTTCTAACATGTTAGTGTGTCTTTAGGACACATGGATCATTAGTCTATTGTTGAAGAATTTCATAATAGAAAAACAAAATATCAGGAAAACTGATCATGAGAAAAGCTTCTTCCATTTTTCCCTAACCTAAAAAAGGCCAAATGTTTGTTTTTGTTAATGCTTCCTGGTATTAATGGCAGTCTGTTTCTTTTCTAGATATTGATGAGTGTGAATCTAACCCCTGTGTCAATGGCGTGTGCAAAAACACACCAGGCTCTTTCGCATGTGAATGTTCTCCTGAAAGTACTTTGGATCCAACTAGAACCATCTGCATAGGTATTTATTTATTCTCCTGAAGATTTTATGTTTGCTGTTTGAAAATGTCCAGTAACATAGAAACATTGTATACCGAGTTTAGAAAATATTTAAAAATAACTTGTGTCGATAAATTTCGATGGATGTTGATGGAAAACATTACAGAAAGAAATGTTAAGAAAGTGTTTGTTTTCACCATTGCTGTGGGTGCATAGAATGTGACTAGTACTTGGGATCATGGTGTGCTGCCATGCCAAATTTGAATAGGTGATGAAATCTTTTTCGTAACAAATACAGAAATGCTAAGACTACTTCTTCAGGACTATGCTCGTGCACTTAATTCCTCCTGCAAGAGGGCTGGACATGTTCTCTTAAAGATCTGCCCTCTGAAAGGCCAATTTTCGATTTGAAATGGGGCATGAGTGAAGTCCAGACTAGCTCAAGAGCAGCTATGGACAATGCTGCAACTCAAATCCTCTGTAGACTCCATAGTTTCTTCCCTTACCTGTTCTGGAGGGACAGTAATATATAGCTGTTGCCTAGTCAGTGAGGAAAATCATGGAACTATAGTTCTGTCTGATCTTTAGCTACATCCTGTCACTGCCTGTATGGGAAGATCAGATATCCAGACTAGGGGATCAAATAGATTAATGGAAGAATTAGAAAGGGTTCGTATACTACCCCATTTTTCTGCATGTGCCCCTAATTCAAGTTGTAATAAGTACAATGACTCCCAGGTCTTGAATGGCATTGAGATATTCTATGTTAAGATCAATAAGCATAAACTGGGATTGCCACAGGCTCTGTGCTGGGACGATTTCAGGCTATAGTCCAGCATAGAGAAGGATAAATTAAGAGATTTTAAAATAAATTCAGATCTGATATGGTAAGTTACAATAAAAGGGTGATTCTTTGTAGTTAAATTGAAGTGTGTTTGCAAATACATTAATGTATAATGCTTAACAATCTGCATGACGCTACACTGGGTTTTTTTCCAAACAGAAACTGTCAAGGGTACTTGTTGGCAGAACATAGTGGATGGAAGATGTGAAATAAATATCAACGGAGCCACCCTGAAGTCCCAGTGCTGTTCCTCACTAGGTGCTGCATGGGGAAGCCCATGTACACCATGTGAACGAGGTAACCCTGTTCATTTTGCTCAGGAATGTAGGATTTTTCTTGTTCTGAGGATGGTCCAGATTATTGTCATAGAAGCTCGGGCACAGGCTAGACAAATTACTTGTTCTATTATCAAGCACTCATTCAGCCTGGAAAAGTCTTAATATTTGAGAGGTAGCATGTAGCCATCGAAGGTTCTAACCAGATTTTATAGTAAACATTTTGAAAGTTTAAATTCTGAAGGGAAAGGACCACACCTATAGTCAGCATTACTTTAGCATGGTTTGTCATGATTAGTGATCTAGAGTTCCTAATGATGTAGCAATAGATGCGTGTTCCCTAGAGCTCCCAAGAAAATGTTTGCAACAAACGGATCTTTGGTGTGGTAATGGAGGGAGGAGAGGGAGTAGCCCTTGTTATTATACTCTGTAGATTAACTGATGACCTAGAGAATCATACAGTTGATCAAGAAATGGGTTGAGGTCTCTGCATATTCACTTGATAATTAGGCTAAACTGCAGGATGATCTGGGAACCCGAGGATGAGCTGATGAATGCAGAAATGTGTAGCTTGTTATTTCTATATGCTGAAAGCTGCTAGTTTGCTCAAACCTTTAGTTAAATTCATCCTGTATATCTTAGCAGTATTCATCCTCAGCCATCCATGACAAATAGGACTGTATGAATTGTAATGAATTAATTGATTTGAATGAAGCAGGAATCATGTAACTGCCTTTGGGTTAGCTCGCTAAGACACACAGGAAGCAAAAGAGGACAATGACTGACACCCTATATAGTTTTTGTAGTTGCCCCATCTTATTTTTTTATTATTTCAGAAAATTATTTCAGAAATACTGTCTAAGCACTAAGTCTTCTCATAGCAACAAACTCGAGATAATAATTCACATGATCAGTTTTGCACAGTAAGATAATTTTGGACTCTAGCATTCTAAAAAAGATCACTTTTGTTTGTTTTACAGACCCAATATGTCAAAAGGGATATTCAAGAATAAGAGGAACATTGTGTGAAGGTATTTATTGTTGCCTTAGCATAAATCAGAGCTTGAATGAAAAAATGTCACTGTTTTGATTTAAGTGTTTAATTTAGCATAGAGGAACACTATGCCAAATTCTTACCTTGTGTAGTTCCATTGACTTCATTAGAGTTATGTCAGGGATGAATTTGGTTTCAGTTTGTTTAACATTCCTATACACTCACAGTTTATATCAAAGTACATACTTGCAAATACAGTGTCTACCAATCTAAGGAGATGGTTCTCTCTCTTCAAATACCATTAGCTGAATAACCTATTTGGGCAAAGTATGCATCTTATATATGTTATAAAACATGGCATTATTGATATAGTGGTATGACAAGTCATTACTATGCTTTAGAAGAAGAATGTTTAAAGGCTGTATTTCATACAAAAGTTTTGGGTTTTATTTTCTTAACCTTGGCTTTCTTCCATGCAACATTATATGAAATCAGACGCATTCCAAAGCATAGTTTCATTGTCATCCTAAAAAAAAAAAGACAGACAAAAAAGGCATCAGGACACAGTTAAACTTCGGTTAGAGAAAAGGCTGAAGATCTTTTTAATGTGTAGCTTTTTTCTTGGTATGAGATGACTCTATACTATTCTGTGAGAATTGACGGTCCCACCCTATTTCATCTTCATTTGAATTGATTTGAACCCTTGGCAAAGTACTGCATATTTCCATAATATGCAGAAGCTCAGAGAGTCTCAAACTGCTGTGGGTCATCCTGACTGACAACATCTGACATGACACTGCAGTTAAAATATTTTTTAAAAATTACTCCCATATGTAGCTTCCATAAAGAAACATTGTTTTTCCCCTTAACAAAAAATAAAATTAAAAAAAAAAATTTAAAAAGAGGAACACCCTCACACATATTCTTTGCTTTCCAAATGATGACTGAATACCTTGGCACGTCTGTGCTGCAGACCCACTGTACATAACTTATCTGACCTCAGCAACACTTTCTGGAGTGTGTAAGTGAAAGAAAAGGGAAAAAAAAAAGTGGCCCCACCTATCTCTCTTCACAAGGAAAGTTTTAGAACATTTTCAACACTGCTGGGATGGAAAGTTTATTCTTCCAAGATGTAGACATAACTGTTTTCAGCATTTCCTTTACCAGCACTTCGGATTACATCTATTACATGCTTTAATCTTTCTCATTTCAATGGGGCCTGGATAGCCCCAGATTTTTCAGAGTAGTTTCCCCTACTTTTAACATACTGAAGCCATATTTGGGTTTCAACCAGTGTAAGCATTTTTCAAGACAGTGGAAGATCTCTAGGAAATTTACTGGCAAGTGAGAGACAGGACAAGGGAGTAAGTTTAGTTCCCAAAAGGTGATACTCAGTTCTCCCATACACAGACCATGTAAAATGAGTAATGGACCTTGTGCAAGGAAATAAGCAAGCTAAATTGGCAGTGTTTCTCTAGTTTATGGGTGAGCCCTGGAGTTGTCTGCTGGAATATGGCTCACAGGCTGTGAACTGCGTTTCAGTGGTTTCAATAGTCCATTGGCTTTTTTACTTCCTGCCTTCCAGTCAATGTAGACCTTTTATTTATAATATCTGTTCAAGGGCAGAGGCCACTGATGTCCACCCCACGTTTATTCCCCACCCTGCTCCATGCGGTTTGAGAGCTGCGGAGTTTGTTTGCACTGGGAGCTTTGTCTGAAGGCTATTTAGTCCAGTCTTCCACTTCTGGATTACTCTGTGTCTCAGTGTTCAGCTATAGATTATCAGAGTCATTCTTTTCTTGTTTCTTCTTCTTATCGTCTCCTGTCACACTTCGTCTTGGGCCATAATAAATGCTGGAGGCTTTTTTTCTGAAGGCAGTGGTGAAGCACATGCTTTTCACAAAGGACACTGGTGGAAAGACCCCACACTTAGATTACTAAACATTTTTTTATGCTCAGGCCAAGCTAACACAGTTAATCAAATTATCCTTACTAAGTGCTAAATTTGCCACTTAAATATAGAAATAATGAAGTTAAACTCTGTGTGCAGTCATAAGGAATTTATTTTAATCTATATAAAGTTACTGATTGCTGACAAGGTCATAGGGCCTTTGCAAACATTGTTGTAGTTTCCAGACATGCAGAGGTGTACCTGAGAAGACACAAACATTAAAAATACAGAAGTGAAAAAAAACATAGCATAACTTAATCTCTTTGGAATAATGCATAATCTCATTATGCACTTACCTTTTTCTTTCTTTGCCCATTTGCTTCAAAAATATGTCCCACAGTGAGTATGAAAATTGGTGCAGTCTTTAAATGCCTCTCCCTTTTTTTGTTGCTTTTGAATTTGATTTCAGTATATGTAGGAATGGAAAATAGCAATTATGTATTATTTCTAATCATCAGCAGTTTTCTGTAAATAATTGGTTCTGGCTGACTAGTATAGGAAATCCTCAATATTTGGGATTTTGTCAGGCCGTGTAAACTGCTGTGATTTTCTATTTTATCTTAAAAACCAGACATTAGAATGTTCATATTTCTTCTGATTTTTTTTATATTTAGCATTCTAGTGATTACTTTTATTCACATTTTGTTTGGAAATAGATGTAAACGAATGTGAGGTGTTTCCTGGAGTCTGTACAAACGGGCAGTGTGTCAATACCTTGGGTTCATTTGTTTGCCAGTGCCCCAGTGGAATGACTCTAGATGCTTCTGGACGGACATGTCTTGGTAGGTATTAATTCCACTCACAGATTTACTAGGGGAGAGCAAATCTATGTGGTGAGCAATGTTTGCACTGCTTGTTTTCTTACAAGTAAGGAAAATTATTTCTGTTCACATCAGTAATTTTCAAATGAAATAGATCTGGGACGTGAGCTTAGTTCAACTGGAACGTGAACAGAGTGCAGTGGGAACAGCTAAAGCCCATCACCATCTGCTAGCTGGTGAATCACGTTAATTTTAGTTCCCTATAGATCATCTGTGCTCTTAGCACTCTTCACCAGTAGCCCCATTGAAATCACCAAGGTTGAAAGGGTGTAGGGGGAACTGCTGTGGGACAGGATTCAGGTGTCGGAGGTGGAACATGGTGTTCCTAGCCACATCCTACACCTCAGTTGAGGGTGCAACAGAATATCAAAGTTTTGCATGCTGTCTGTCTAAAGCACCTTTGTCCCTTTATGACAGTAACTGCCTAAGATTTGTGTTGGAAGAGGGCATAGCTTGTAGTAATTAAAAGGCCTTATATAGATATGATAAGCTGGAATGCTTAAAATCTTCTTCTGATCCAAAATATACTTTGTGTGGAGCACCATTAACAGAATGGTGCTTTAAACTTACTTCAACTCTTAATTTCAGAGTTTAGTGTTAATATTTTGCTGTTAGAAATTAGGCAGTGTGCTCAGTACATTCCTGTGAGTCCATAAAAACACAGAGCAAACTGTCTTGTGACGAGTTTCTAGAAAATGATTCCTCCGCAGTGAACTAAATACTCTCTTTCTCTCTCAACATATTGTTCAATTGCCCAACAGACATTCGCTTGGAGAGTTGCTATCTGCAGCATGAAGATGAGCAATGCACCTCACAAATCCCAGGCCGACACCGAATGGATGCTTGCTGCTGCTCGGTGGGAGCGGCGTGGGGCTTTGAGTGTGAGGAGTGTCCTCTGAAGGGATCACCTGAATTTGAAGCTCTTTGTCCAAGAGGACCGGGGTTCTCTACAAAAATAGAGATAACTGGGAAACCTTTCTCCAAAGGTACATGATCCTTTTGTGGTTCATTGACAGAAAATCCCACTGGCTTTTCCTTTTACTCTTCCCTAGGACAATTCCTGTGCGTTTGAAGATTCCAGTGAGTCAGGCACTTCGCTCACCTTAAGGCACACTTGAAAATCCAGTTATATTTCATGGAAATTAAGGCCAGAATAAGATAATTTAGTCTGTGTGACTAACCATTACATGCTGCATAAGACTGCAGCTTCAAAACACTGAATTTGTGTCTCTACTAGAGAGGTTAATTGTGCCTGAATTTGCCTCCTGTGTTGCATCTAATGGCACCTCTGGCTGATGGAATAACTTTGAAACCCTGGCACCTCTTAGAGCAAGAACTGGAACAAACTGAGCAGTCAGCTTTGGGTGCATTGAAAGAGCAATCCTTCTTACCTGTGCAGGGTGTAATAACTTTAATTCTACTGTGGAGCAAGCAAGAAGGGTGACTAATTTTTGGAATTTCTTGTAGAGCTTCTTGGAGAAGTAGGAAAAAAAAATGTTTCCAGGATGATAGCTCAAATCAGCAGAATTTAATTTACTGTAAACCAAGTCTTGTTAAGACTGTTGTTGGTAAACTTCCAGCATTAAATGGGAATCACACAGTGACACTCGAGCATCGTTTGCTGAAAGCCATCTTTTCAGGTTACCATTGGGGTTAAAGTGGACAGTGTCAGAAGAACAAATGGATGTGAATTTGTTTATAAAGAAAGCTAGTTACCCCAAACCTAAACATTCTGAAGTCTGAAAGAAGGGGAAAATATATACAAATGACAATTGCTGTAGCTAGTTTTGTGTGTTTTGTATGTTTCCTTTGGTTTTGTATTAAGTGATAACATATATGTCCTTACTGTTTCATTTTTAGATATCAATGAATGTAAAATGGTCCCCAGTCTTTGTACCCATGGAAAATGCAGAAATACCATTGGCAGTTTTAAGTGTAGATGTGACAGTGGATTTGCCCTTGATTCTGAAGAGAGGAATTGCACAGGTAAACTGCATATATATGTCTCTCATAACTTTGATTTGAGAAAGAAAAACTGAACTCCTTTGAAAATACTGTGAATGTGTTTTGTGTTACAGATATTGATGAATGCCGCATCTCTCCTGATCTTTGTGGCCAAGGCATCTGTGTCAATACTCCTGGAGACTTTGAGTGTGAATGTTTTGAAGGCTACGAAAGTGGATTTATGATGATGAAAAACTGCATGGGTATGATTTTATAGACCATAGATGTGCAATAGTATGCTATATGCTATTATGCTCTGCATGGGGGGTTTTGTGGGTTGTATTTTTTTTAAGGTTTGATAGTGTCTGGGTTTAGATCTCTCTCATTTTGTGTCTTATTAAAGCTCACTTTAACTTTATTCCCACCCCAAATGTGATTTCGCTGCTTCTGCAGGATGCCACAGTAGAATTGAGCAAGGGACAGGATTCTAGGGTGTTAAGTTTATCCCCATATCCCCCATATCCCCCCAATCCTCATTTTGCCAATTGAGACACCATCCTGAACTTTGAAGTTAGAGTAGATTAAAATTTAGAAGCAGACTTTTTTTCAATTTATTTTATTTTTTTAACTGCACTGCGGTGTAAGGCATGACATCCTTGTTTGAGGAAAGGCTCCAGGTGCAACCTAGTCAGATGGTGCTGTACTGGGTAGCAGACGATGGGGGGGATAGGATGCTGCTGTGGCAGTGCTGGCTCCTGCAGTGATGTGCCTTCCCTTCTCCCCACAGACATTGATGAGTGTCAGCGCAATCCCCTTCTCTGCCGAGGTGGCACGTGCATCAACACCGAGGGAAGTTTCCGGTGCGATTGTCCTCCAGGCCATCACATATCACCAAATATATCTGCATGTATAGGTGAGACATGCAGACAAAATCAATGTTGGGCCCAGGTTTTCATACTTGTGCTGCACATGCATTTACAATATGTTTGCTTCAGTATCATTTTCATTCGGACCTAAAACTCTTTTTCTTTTGCAACAGACATCAATGAATGTGACCTAAGCACCAACCTGTGCCGAAATGGCCATTGTGTGAACCTGATTGGAAAGTATCAGTGTGCCTGCAACCCTGGTTATCAGTCCACACCTGACAAGTTGTACTGTGTTGGTAAGGACAAAATCTACACGGGGTCTCTAGCAAATAGGGAAGATAAAACATAAGCAATTGTTTCATTTTTAGTAGTTGTATAAAGCCATTTCTAACTGTCGTTCAGAAATCTAGTACACAGTGTCAAAATAGCATACAAAAAGCCCCAAAATATGCACATCCATTACTTGTGAGGAATGAAGGAAATTATGGCAGCACTACAGTTAATTATGTAATAGCTTATTTTCTCTAGTAAATCAATCATGATGCTTAAAATAGCATACTATTCTAAATAGCCTAAGACTTCAAACTTTGATTATTAACAGGGAATACTTTGTTGAATCCCAAGTTCTATATTTTATTAAAGATCAGCATTCCTGGCAGACCATGGACTAGAATTGTGGTTTGATTGAATTTGTTCTAATTTGATCTGCAATTGTCTCAAATATAGGGCCTTTCTGGTAACTATTTCCTTAAAGCCACATTTTGTAGGTGATATTTAGCCTAAATCATGTATTGTACACTCTTATATGCATATGTTTTATTGTGCCATGGAAATACATGAAAAATCCATTGGCTTTAATTCTGCCTAGTAGATATTTTTTCCCTTGATCCTTACAAAAACTTTCCTGCCTATGGTAGGTAGTTGGATACTATGGTAACCAACAGTGGTATTTTTATATATAGAGGCATTTGTATATGCAGTCAGATTATATCATCTGTTTTCCTCCTGGTCTGCCTGACATCCATCGCAATGCCTATATTTGCAAACACTTGAATGTTCAAGAAGAGTGCAAATATCAACTGTGGGTTCTGGATTGATGCTGTTTTGGAAAGCTGACTCAAAGTGTGTTCTTGAAATGTGCTTTAAAGTAAAAAATATTGTGGGTTTTAACTGTAATTTTCTCCTTTTTTTTTTAGATATTGATGAGTGCAGTATAATGAATGGAGGCTGTGAGAACTTCTGTACAAACTCGGAGGGCAGCTATGAATGTAGCTGTAAACAAGGCTTTGCACTCATGCCAGACCACAGGACATGCACTGGTAAGGGAGGTTGTTGGGAACTTTTCTGCTGGAAGAGTTTATTTCAATAGTTCAAAAATGAACCACTTTTTTTTTTTTAAGATTAAAGCTATTGTAAAAAATATACTGTAAAAAAAAATGTAATTAATGCATGGAAAGTTTTTTTTCTAAAGTAAACATCTCCAAAATGTCAGAATTGGACAACTGCAGAACTGAATTGCTTTGAAGGGAATTGATTCTTCATAATTTCAGAAAATGTACAAGTTTATTCTGAATTTGGTAACAAAAAGCTGTAATTTTTTTTGGTAGGAGATACATTTTCCCTCTTAAGGTGTTATATTAGATCCAAATCCCAAATATGTTGAAGTCAATGGAAAGAATCATCATAAATATAAGCCAAAATGCTTTGCATGTGTACTATATGGTTATATTGGAGAGAGAATATGCAGAAATGCCCTGTTCTGAGCTTGTGTGGTATCTGCTCTTAAGCAAGCAAGAGAATTCCTATTTTTAATTCTTCGTTTAATGCCAGTATGCTGCATTACTTCAAAACTGAACAACTTTCAGTCCAACTGAAATCTGAATAGTATGAATCTGCCTTCAGAAGCAGCTCTCTTGCACTGTAAACAGGGTTTGTGAGAAAATTTTCAGAGCTCTGTAACAGCCGTGTGATCTCCTTTGGGAGTCTGGAAATCATAATCCCAGTAAGTGAGTTGCACTTGGTGATTTCCACATAGGTTGCTGGAAAGATAATTCTACCCTTCTACCCTACTCTTCCCTTACTTCTTGCTGCACAACCACTGGCCCGCTGAAGCATGTGAATATTTGCCAGCTGTTTGCCAATTCCATCCAAGAGCTCCTCGAAGAGCATGAGAAATATAACAGGGTTAATCCCTTGGGGTAGAATTGCCTTTATAGTGGAACAAATTGAAAGTTTTCTATACAGAATTAACCGAGAGAGATCGCATTTAGAATTTGTAAATATTTATAGACCTCTGACCAGGGTCTCAATTACCCTGAGGCCACTCGCTACCATTACAAAGGATAAGAGAGCCCTAAAGCATAGTTAAATGTATTTTGCCCCCACGTTGTAGCTTACATTGTCAGAAAGATGCAAAATAGCCATTCAGCAAGCAGTGGACCCTCACTCAAAGAAAGAAATGAACTGGAAAAGTGCAAATTTGACTGACCCCGAAATGAAGTGTTTCGAAACCTAAAATATTTAGATTAGAAAGAGTTTGGTTTAGGTCAAGTTTCTAAAAAAGGCAAGTTCATAAAAAAGTTCCAAGCAAACTTTGGAGTAGGAAATCTTCCATCTTCCCCTACCATCTTCCCCTTCTCAAAATGGAAAAGGGAGGAAGCAATTGCCTTTACTGTGGGGAAGGAATGGATTCTCAGTGGCTTTGTTCACAGATTAACTTGACCATAAACATGTCCATAGAAATTTGTAGTCAGATCCTATCTGGGTGAGGAATAAAAAAACCATTTGATATATGTTGTGAATTTTTGCATATTTCTATCCATCCTTGACTCTGAAAAATGTAATTTCGTTCACAGGCCAGCCAGTAATCGCTATTAGGTATTCATTTTCATACTCTCCTCTAAGAAAGACTTGAATGCAATAGCCGACATGTACTAAAGTCTAAATAGGAGAAACATCAGGCACCTTTGATGTCAAGTTAAATTTTATGGAAGAAAATGGTTAGAGATGTGAGGTGTCACCTTCACCATCCTTTTAATTTACAAAAATGCTGCTGCTTTCTCTTGAAGAGTTGTTAATTGTATATATAAACAATTGGTGAATATTCTAAACTCGCATGGTAAACTTCTTCCTCTGCCTAAACTGAGTGAAAAATAAGCAAAAATGTATTTTGTGACATCTTCTACGCATTACACTGAATATCTGGTTTTACCATTATATTTCTGTGCATGGTACAAGATGTAGTAGCACTGTGACCTGAGTATGTGAAACACCTATTTTACATTTTCAGTTTGCTCTCTGTGTGAACATGTCTTTTATCTTTAACATCACACAAAGCTAGAAGCCATTACAGAATATATTTCTTGATAATTGAGCTGGTAAGAATGCTGTTCAGTTCAGTAGCAGGTCAGGTTTGAATTGGTGAGGTTATGCATAAATAATCAGCTCAATTTGGAGAAACAACAGGTTCTTTGTCAGCTGATTTTCCCCCAACTGTGAAATCAGTACAGTGACAGGTTAGTAAATAAAGTTCTTTATTTCTGTCACTATTATCCCCATTTCTAGAGCTTAATTTTGCATGTTAATTTAAATTCCATTCCAAATTAACATTTCCAGGCTAATGTCCATGCCAACATTATTTGCTTGTTAAGATGAACAGGGACTGGTCAGCCTTCTTCCTTGCAGAAGTTGTGTATCCACACAAACACTAGCTGGTAGAAATACAGAAGAATAATGAACATAATATTTTAAGTTAAAGTGAATTCATTTTCTGCAGCTGCATAATTACTGCAATCCACAATAGACTGGTCTGATAATGAGTTACACCCTTTCTCTTGGAGGGGGTTTCTGAATCTTGTCTTTTTGTGCTGATTTTTTTCCCATGGTATCACTATACAGAGTTTCTGATTTTTGGTCTCACTGGTCTATGTTGGTGCTGACACAGGGAGATTCTAGGGATTTTTACAAGGAACGCTAATGTAACCCCAGGGACTCTGAAAGATTCCAGACCTTAGCATGGCTGCGTTAATATAATAAAGTGTCTGCTTCTACAGCTTGGCCCCAATCAGTGATGGCCAATTCCATGAACTGAGAAAACAACTTACATGCTATAGGATGTAACTATATGGCTGGCCTGACCAGTCAGCTGAAACGTTTTAAAAAAACCCCTAAAATCTTTTTGCGTGTATGATGGCTTTTTTAAAATCTGTAAAGTCCTGTACTTTTGTTACTGAATTCGACTTCAGAGTTTCCATTGACTTCAACAATTGTTGATTGCATCCAAGAATTCCCAGTTGTATGTAGCCATGTGGTGTGAAGAAGATTCTGTTTGGGTTTTTTTTCTGTCAATGATTTTTTTTTACCTACAAAGTTGTTTCCTCTTTCCGTTGGAGTCAGAGGGGGATGTTTGCCATTGACTTTTGCTGGGGATGAAGAGCTTACTCATCAGGACAATTTTGCAACATAGTACTCAGTTATTTGCCTGTTTTTCAGAGCATTAAAATGTTTGCTTGCCATGATTATGGTTAATTGTATTACATACAACTGATGATTGTCTGATTTTTTTTCCCCTATAGATATTGATGAGTGTGAAGACAATCCTAACATCTGTGATGGAGGCCAGTGCACAAACATTCCAGGAGAATACAGGTGTCTTTGCTATGATGGATTCATGGCATCTGAAGACATGAAGACTTGCATAGGTAAGTGAAAGTACTTATTTTCTAATCTGCTTTAACTAGGGAAAAATTATTATTAAGGCATTATTGCCAATGATACGTAAAGAGTATTGCTCTCATGCCCAAATTCTGTCCACTTGACTGTAGGACCAGTCCCATTGCACAAGCTATGTTTATCAAGTGCAGATGTAATCTCTGTGGATTAGAATGCAAACATGATGATGTATAGCATCATGTTTTGGGTCCTCTTCCAGTGAGGTTTTCATGCAGTTCAGATGCTAGTGGATGATGCTGTGGAAAATTTCTAGCAAGATAAATCACCAGTACTGATTTAAAGTTGTCTCAAAGACAAAATTGTGTGCAAGTGGTGTACCTTGATAGAATAAAGTCACAAAACAGTGTATCTTCAAACCCAAATATTCACATTAAATTAAAGAACTGGAGCATAATTGAGAAGAAATGTTTGTACAAAACTAGGTAATGTATGCATGCATATACGAATATACTTGTAAACACACACATACATATACATAGAAAGTGTCAATAAATAGTCATAGTTGTTCTTTGGATAATATGCCAAATCTTAGTCTCTATTTGTAAGGAAAGTTGGAATTAAAATTATGTTAATACAGATACAGTAATAGAGAAGTGTTAAACCAGATCTCAAAATGTACACTTGGTAAGGAATAACTAACCTAAGCAGTTTTCTCTTTAGATACGTAGACCCTTTTTTGTACCAGAACATCATATTTCAAGAGATTTTCCCCTTTACTTTCTAAGAACTTTATTTAATAAATCTTAATTAATGTGGGTTTTCTTAGATGTTAATGAGTGTGATCTGCATCCAAACATCTGTCTGAGTGGAACCTGTGAGAACACAAAAGGCTCATTTATCTGTCATTGTGATATGGGATATTCAGGCAAGAAAGGCACAACTGGTTGCACAGGTATGTTTTAAAGTTTAATTATTAACTTTTAGTTAAACTCGCGAGTCTGCATGTCCTTTTCTCTAGTGTTCAAAACCTCCTCTCACTGTGCTTCTTTTCACTTATTTGTGCTAAATATTGTATCTCTTTTGCAAAAATTTGCTGAGCTTGTGTTCTGCTGAACTTCAGCAGCACAGCCTTCAGCCTGATGTTGCTTCTGCAGAAACAGGTGACAAAATGTCCACTGGGAACAAAATTGAGCTTATTACTGCATTTTTGTTGGTCTAAGAGAACAGAAAATGCCATTGCCTGTAACTCAACAGACTCCTGAGGACCTCAGTGCATTTGGGTTAGTTAATTCTATACTATGCATGCAAATAATAGGTATCTGTTCCAAGTGTTATTTTGGCAAACACAGATGGCTTGAAAGATGTGCTAAAATATATTTTCAGTTTTTGCAAAGTGGCAACAATACAGCTACTCAACTACATTGTATCAGCAAAATTAAAATTTGCTTTATTTCGTGTATTGCCAGCAAACAGAAATGAGATTCAAATAGACAGGCTCCGAGGGCATGATTCTAATAATACTAGTGCTGGTGTCTCAAGCCAAGGTGTTGAGAGTCTTAGGCTTTGCCCAAATATGAATGCAAACATATGTTTAATATAATTTTTAGTGTAGACTTAGGGTAAATGCTTTTCTGGCAATGTCTTTGAGACAAACTTTCATTCTTAGTCTGCCCTTATTGTACAGTTAATAATATAATTCTGTAAGCATCCCAAATATATGAAGCTGATTTTTTACAGCTCTCATAGAACAATCTGAGAGCTGGAGTTACACTTTGCATATTGGACCGTGGATGAATAGTTGTGCATTAGTAACAGCTGCTTTTGACTTAGATATAAACTGATCTAAATCCAAGAAATCCCTAATTGTACCCTGTAGACCAACATTTCAATGTTCTTTGTTTCTGTGCTAAATTATATGAAGATCTTCACTACTCTAGACCTGAAAACCCTCATGCTGATCAGTTACACATGGCGCAGCTATCACTCCTAGCATAATGAGTGATGGTCAGAAGCAGTCAGGGACGATGAAGCAACTAGTAGAAGGCAAAAGGCTGAGAAAGGTCATGGAGGCAGGGAAGGAATCTGAGGTATTGCTTCTGGGGAAGTGCCTGGAAATAGCCACCATTTTGGCATCATGTGACCCAGGATAGTGGCAAATGTCCCAGGCAATGCTTTTTTTTTGTTAAAGGAGAGGCAGGGAAATCCCTTTGTCCTGGTCCCAGCCAAGCCCAGCCCTCTGGATGGATGCTGTCTGCCACGTGGGCTCTTCCCACTGCCTCGCACATCTTTATCTTTCCCTCAGTCCGTCCTCTGCTGCTTTTGCCTATATGCTGGTGTTCCAGGGAGGGTGGCACTCACAAGGAAAACCACAGAACAGCTTAACTACAACAGATGCTGTAGAGGTGCTCAGTAATTTGATAAAGGCCAGTGGTCAAAGACAAAAGGTTAAAGTATCAGTTATGCTGATACAGCTGAGATGGGACCATACTCCAAATAAATTACCAAGCTTTTTTTTCTTTAAATAAGAAAAGGGAGGAAGAAGAGCAGAACCTTTTTTATTTTTTTTAAAAAGCATAATTTAATGGCAGAGACCCTTGAATTCCCCACCTCATGTCTGCACATCATTAGAGCACAGCTGAAGCTCTGAGGCTTGGGTACTGCAGACTATGAGAGCATCCTTCAGGGCTTCTTCTGGAAGGGACCTTGCCAACAGCACCTTAACACCAGGATTCAGTTTTTGTCTTACAGGCAGATCAAAAGCATATGTAGCTTCTAGGAACTCCTGTGGAAAAAAAAATACAAAAATGCATACAGTACTTTGAATGGGAGGTTCTCTATTTCATGAGAATAACTAAATAGTGTCCTGTGGGTTCCATTACAGTTTTGTCTAAATATTTCAGCTCCCTTGTCATTACTGATTGTTTCCATTTTAACAAATAAACATGTTTTTTTCCCCAATCATTTAACAGTATTCGGAATCCACCCACTGACTTACATTCCCATCCCACACAGATGTTAGTTCTCCACCTCCTTGGTTCTCAGTAAGAATGTGGACAGAGTTTAGTAACAAAAATACAGTTTAAAAAATTATCAAAAATATGCATTGTAGATGTAGGTGTTCTAGGCAAAGTGCTACAAATGGTTAATTTCCATTCACAAGGCAAGCCGTGTCAATACTGACTTAGAGCAGTTCATTTTAGATTTTTCTAGGTAGGCAATGGTAAATAGCCACTAGAGAGAAAATTGTAAAGTTTTCCCATATCCCGGTTCCAGATTGCCCAGCTTTATGACAAATATCTTGTCTCTGCTTTTTTTGTCAATAAAATATGCATGTACTTGTACAGAGATGAAATCCTGTATTGGCACTTGCATTTGTATTTTGTGATTCATCACCCCTCTGGAGTGTTGCCTGTAAATTTGCAGTATTTCACTGTTGATGAAGAGCCTTAGATTTACTTGCTCTAATACTTTCACAGAGGAGCAGATTCCTCTCTGACTCTCTCCCATCCATCCTTGCCAGTTCCAGCTGTGTGCACAGACCTCCTGTTTGCTCCGAGTGGAGCTGTGCTCGCACAGGCTTAGGGCGCTCTTCACAAAGTCATGGAATCATGGAACCATCTAGGTTGGAAGGGGCCTTTCGGATCATTGAGTGAGTCCAACCCTTAACCTGACACTGCCAAAACCACCACTAAACCATGTCCCTAAGCACCATGTCTACCCATCTTTCAAATACTTCCAGGGATGGCAATTGCACTGCTTCCCTGGGCAGACTGTTCCAATGTTTGATAATTCTATCAGTGAAGAAATTTTTCCTAATATCCAATCTAAACCTACCCCAGTGTAAGGCCTTTTCTTCTTGACCTAGAGGACAAGTCAGGCTTACCTCACAGAACGAGGTGAACTTGGGGACAGAAGTTGCATGAGATGGTCAAGAGATCAAAAATAACTGTGCTTTAAAAGTCAGTTGGATTTTGCCACAGCAGGCTTAGGGAGTTGGAAGGCTGAGACCACGCTCTGGTTCTGCAAGGGCCATGCTGGTGCCATTTGGAGAAAGGCTAGTGGAAGAATTTCAGCTGCTGCCTTGGTGTGGGATGTGATGTTAGAGAGTTTGGTCTTAACATTGCTTGCTGTCATCCAGTAACCATGATGATAGTGGATAAAGGAGTGAGTGCATACTGCATACTTGCATGGCTAACAATAACATAGATATAAAGAGAAGAACACCTGATATGGTGAAAGGAAGAGGTGAGCCTTGTCAGTTGCCCTCAGAAATAGGTCCATAATGTTTTGTGACTCGTACAGTGTGCTTGCCTCTCTCCCCTGCCTTTGACTTCTGGCCATTAATAATACATTGTGTTTCAGGCTTGATGGCACAAGAGAGTTCTGGTATCAGTGAAACAAATACATTTCCCCTTATGAATCTGGGAGCTGGCTGTGTCAGGCCAAATACCAGAAGATAATAATATTAAGATGCTGCCCGCCAAATTGGGGGTATTACGGAAGGAGTGTATTGTGAGTAGGCATCTGTCCAGCAATAACATGCTGTGCCCCAGGCTGATGATGTAAGTAAGGATGGATAGCAGTCAAGAACTGAACTGTCCCATGTGAAACTCCAAGAGGTGCTTATGATGCAGTATGATGAATAAAATCCAAGAGTTGATTCCAAAAGAGAAAACCGTTTTACAGGTATAAAGATCAGAAGAGGGGAATGTTTCCATGTATTTTTTGTACTTGTATGAGCAATAAGTTGAAATTCACAGTCTTCTCCTTCTGAAAAGCCTTCTCTTTTACCTACCTGATTACATGGGCAGCAACCCAGGAGGAGGAAATGCCTTGTGACTTCCACCAGACGACTGGCCCTATGGGAATTGGACCCAGGTTTGAAATACCAGTGAAACGTCAGTGCGATAAAATGCACAGATATGCAGAGAGTGCCAAAAAAATTAAAAAGTCAGAAAATGCTTAAGAGATTTGTGTAATTCCTGACAAACAGTACTGATTTATAGGTGGAGACTGAATTAAATTCATACTTTGCTAAGAATCCATGTAGACTACTGAAGCTCCAATAAAGCTTAATAGAAAACGTAAATGGTATGCAGAGTCCTGGGATGAATGTGTGAGTTTTCATTGGTTAATGTTCATTCATTCAAATGCAGAAGAAGGACTTGGGTGTTGCAGAGTATAGGTGAGAATACAGTGACTTAGCCCCATGCTTCTCTTAGCCGACTTTAATGATCCACTTCCAGACTGCATAGAGATTCACTGTGCAGATAGTGGCTAGCAGTTTCTTTCCTTCGGTTGCCACGTTTACAAGCATAGTGCCAACATGACAGGTATATATGGCGTGTATTTTTGCTGCACAACCCCTAAAATGTGTGCCTCTGTGATTAATAAGAGAGATGGCTTTATTAATTGCCAAAGGCTTGAGAGAAAAAATATTTGTCCAGAGAAGAGAACTGAAGGAGCCAACAAAGTAGGGTGACTGACAGTTTTTTTCCCCAGAGTGCTTGGGATTGTTATGATGTCAGATCTGCATATTATTTATCATGCGTATTCTCATCTGTTGTAGGCAGACAACTCCCTTAGTACTAATGGGAGTTGTGCAATTGCAAAGCTGAGAACATGTGTATAGCAGGACTGGGGCACAATGGGACTGGCTGAGGATGCAGTGTCAGTCTCGGATTGGAATGTCTTTATTTTCCTTGGCTTGTCACGGCCTCATACTGCAGGCAGAAGGAGAAGGTTGATATAAATCAGTGACTCAATCCTTCACCCTTTAGTGAAAATCCCCCTAAAGTCAAAGGGAATAGGCCATCATTGTATGAAACCCTGACTTGGGTAGTGTCCTCCTGTGCGCTCTCTGGGTCATGATACCTTTACTCAGACTGAGTAATGCCTTTCTCTTCAAACAATTACAAGAAAATAGTTGGAGTATTTGAAGAGCGTAGTACTGTTTGTACTGCCATGCAGACAGCACAATCTGGACTCTTGCTCTTTTTAAAGATATTTATGGTGAGTTAATTTTTCCCCTACAGAGCTCAACTTCTCCTTTTTGTTTCGTTCTGTGAAGCCATAATTCAATACTTATGGCAACATAAATCCATATTAAGCTCCAGTATAAGCAGGCATAAATTCCATTGATTTCACTGCCCCATTTACACAGGACCATGTTTGGTCTGAGATATCTTTTGCCTTGGAAATAATTGGAATGCAATAAATTTAGGCTTATAACTCAGCTGTACAATGAAAGGAGAGAATAGGGATTATACCAAAACAACATATGAGTTAAATGCAGATAGCTTTGAAAATAAGTAAAATCTGGGATGAAGCCGATGATGGTATTTTATATGCCTCAATCAGCTTTCATTTAAGTATCTGAAAACCTTTCCATGCATCAATGAAATAAGCCCTGAAATGTCCCTGTAAAGGTATACGGTATTAGAAAATATATTTTGCATTCCCTATTTGATCTTTACCCAGGCAAAAAACTGAAACCTATTGAATTTTTTTCCTGGAAAAAAGCTGAAAAGGATTTCAGGATTTTGTTCAAAGCAAGTGGAATGGCATTTCAGTGGATGATCTCTTAAGAAAGTTGATACCATTATAAATACCTGTGTTTGGCTGTAGACTTGTGCTCACAACTTTCATCCTGCAGAAGATTCCAAACTTTTTAGTGCATCTGCCTAACAGCTGATGGGGAAACCAAGTGTCCAGTGCAAGGGCACCGGTATCACAGTGCTGCTGTTCCACTGAGAGATGGTCATGAGGGCTCTCAGGTGCAAAGTGTTAGCAGGTCAGCAGGAGGTGGGGTGGGATGGGGTGGACCCCACAGTCACTTTTTGTAGAGTTGAAAATTTGTTTTTGATTGCCTTAAATTTGAGCCTGAGCATGACTTCATTGTGGTGTAGCTTTTGCATGCAAGTTTCTGTTTGTGTTTGCTGGTGGTTTAAAAAAATTTCTTGGCAGAATTCTCTCCACTGATGATATTTTTGAGTTGTTTTGTTGTGCTCTGCAGGGTATAAGGAAGCATGTGATTGTTTGTATGTTTCGAAGCATCAAATAATCAAATACAGTGCAATCATGATCTTAGCAGTGGTTTAACGGTTTGGGTTTTTAAATCATGTAAAGGTTAAAATATAGAGTGTTTGCCTCAGCTTTTTAATGTCAATGTATACTGTAGCTGACCTCTCAAAATTCCTTCTAGTCTTTCCCTTCAATCCAAGCCAAAATGAGTGGGTTTTTTTCTGACCACCCTTAAGAATTTTGACAGACATTAGTTTCCTGTTTAGGGTGATGTTATCTTCATATGAGATTCTGCACATGCTAAATGCAAATATGGTCTGAGATATCTGCTCCTGAGCCTTTTTGTAAGTTTTAAAAAATGTCCATTTGCATGTTTTCAGGCTTGTTGGTGCAGTCAACATTCATTAATAGTAGATTCCAGCTGCCAGATTTAGATCTGTATCTAGACTTCAGCATTCAGATTATGGGAATACTCATGTCTGGGGTTTTGATTTAGAGCAATGCCTCGTTTAGAAAGAAACCCAGAAAAGTAAGATTGGATACAGTTCCACTATATAGACTTAAAAAAAACAAACACATGCAAAACCAAACAAACCAACCAAAAAAAAACCTGAAGCCAACAGTGGGTTTGAGTGATTTCTGAACTATAGTATTTAATTTTAGGATGTTGTCTGCTTCTCAGAGTCACGTGTAGCTTTTGAAAAGGCAAAAATATATGTACAGGGCATAGAGAAAGGATGCCCTTCTAAGGAAAGGTGGGTGGAAAAACCTAAGAAAAGGAAAAGAAAAAGAAAAGGAAAATTTCCTTACAAAGGAAATTACTACGATGATACCTGGCCACTTTCCCTGATGGCTCCATTCTCCTTCCCTGAAGAGCTAATTGGTTTTAGGTACAATGGTAGGGAAACTGGGGTCCATGGTTTTGGGGCTGAAAACCCCAAAGGTTGTTACATGGTTGATGGCTGGTGCTTTTTCTTAATCATCATCTCAAGAGAGATCTGAGATGGGTTTTTGTGTGTGGATTCATGCAGAGTTTATGAGCTTGTTTTTCCTTCCCATCACATGTTATACAGAATGAGATGATTTGGCTTACTGCAGCCAAATCTGGCTTCCTGGCACCTGGGAGAGCAGAAAAAATAGATATAAATATTAAGTGGTTTGATGAGAATTCTAGATAATGTACATCCTGCGTGGCAGTAAAGCACAGTTAGAGGGGGCTCAGTTACAAGATGCATTGTAAAATCCGTAGTTCAGATGTGTAAGAAAATTCCTGCCAGTTTTGTTTTAGTTACCAGTGGTAATTTCTCAAAACTCTGAGTTTATACTTTCTCCAAGTACTTATATGGGGCATTAATATTGTTTTGTGACAAGGAAGAATTGGGGTTTTTCTGTCTATACATTTTGACATTGCCAGAGAATGTGCAAAAATGAAAATAAGGTGAAAATAGCAAGTACTGAAATAGAATGTGCTGGCACTAATGCAGATGCTGAAGATTAGATGACTTGCTGCCTGGTGTCTCCAGGGATGCTGACTTTTTTCCACAGTGTTATGTTTCCTGAGTTCTTAATAAACTGCATGCCTGCTGATGTTTGTGTCCATTAGCTGTCATGTTAAATACAGTGGTGCAGCCCATCCTCCACCTTCCACACAGTCTCTGGCAAAGCAGAACCTGGCTTGGTTAACAGCCTAGAGCTAATCCTAGAAGAAATTTGCAGGTAGTACACAGCTGTTGTTCATCATCATCCTTGCAGATACAATGGGGGCTATGGGAGAGCTGCATTCCAGGAATCCCTGAGCAGCAGAGTTGCCTCTGAGACCTTTTAGCAAACCATGCAGTGTAGAGCCACCCAAGCCCCACTCTGCAGAATCCAGGATGGGCAGGTGGGAAAGCTGTCTTCTTTCCCCCAGTCATGTTAAGGTATGGGCAAGGTGCAAGCCAGTAAATTGCACTGCTATCTCCCTGTTGTCAGGGCAGCACAGGTCCTCATACCAGCTTTTTGTCATCAGATTTGATCCATAACCTATTGCAAAGCTGGTTCACAAGCGTACATCCCAAGACACTGAACACCTGCAGTGATATTCTTTATGGATGCTACTCCTCTTCCTCCCAAAGAAGAGAAGTGCACCAGTTAGAAAAAGAAGGAAACCTGAGTTACTGTATTCCTCCTTGAATATAAGAGTTGCCAGGAGTTTGGAGTGAAGTGCAGAAGTACCACTTTATGTAACTATCAGAAAAATAGATAGTAGGGCAGCACAAGTTTGAAATATGCTACACGCTTCTTTGCTTTCCTTTGTTGTGATTTTATTTCTCTTCTGCTTCGTTTTTAAATGTCATGTTATAAAGAAATACAGGCTTGCTTTCATGTTCACATTGTCTTTCCTGAGAAATTCCAGTATCAGTTATATGGATATGAGAAAGTTTGATCCATGAGCTCTTCAAACACCTCTGTTTTCACAGATATCAATGAGTGTGAAATTGGAGCCCATAACTGTGATAGACACGCCATATGTACAAACACAGCAGGAAGTTTCAAATGTAGCTGCAGCCCTGGCTGGATTGGAGACGGTATCAAGTGCACAGGTGAGAGTCATATGCATTTGTATTTATTTGTTAAGGTCAGACCAAAACAGGGTCCCAGCCGTTCTGAAAAAAACAATACAGCACCTACAAATTGAGAAGTGGTTATCAAGCTTGTTGGCTCGATTTGACTTGATCTGTTGGATCAAATTATCCACCGTAGTAACTGTCAAATCAGCATTATCTCATGTTTGGCTTGTGAGATGGTGAAAATAGAATGGATCATGGAGAGAGATGCTATGTCCTTGAGGGTAGCTGATGAGAGGCAGTGAGAGCTCTCCTGGTGCTCCCGATGAAAACAAGATACAGATCTTAGTTTTGAGAGTGCCCTGCAGCTTCCTCCTTCACAGTTACCTTGTCAGACTTCTTTGTTGGGCTGTGAATAAACTATGCCTGCTTTTCCAGTCAGATCACCCCATGTATGTGTGGGTTTTATTATGGGAGATTATTTGAAGTAGAGCTTCTGTGTGCCATACGGTATTTAAAGTCTGTAGTCATGGTGTGGTTTTTTAACTAATGTTGCTTTTTTATTGATTTCTTTTTTCTTTTTTATTATTTTAAAGATCTGGATGAGTGCTCCAATGGAACCCATATGTGCAGCCCACATGCTGACTGCAAGAATACAATGGGTTCTTACCGCTGCCTGTGTAAGGAGGGTTATACTGGGGATGGCTTCACTTGTACAGGTGAGCTTTCTTAGGAAATCACTAGGTGACCTCCAGTGGTCCCCTGCCACCTAAGTCTACGATTCAATACACAAAAATAGCTTTTAAACATTGGAAATTATTCTCTAATATGTTATCTTCCATTGTCTTCTACTTCACCTATGTTGCCATAACCTGAAGGAGATACTATGTGTTATATCTAGTCTAAAGCAGATACTGTTTTCACTTGATAAAATGCAAGTTTTCATCGAGCTTTTGTTATTAGTTGGAGTGGGTGGCAAACACTCAAACAGTGCTTGGTCATATGGTTTGGCTATTTAGTAAACCAGTCCATTGGCTATCCACCTTAGTATTTAAATAATAGGGGACATATATTAAAATTACTTCATAAAATTCTGTAAAAAAATTTGTTATTTCCACAAGTGAGCACGTGCTGTCTGTCCTTTTTACTGGATCATCTTGAGAGATGGTGTCAGGATGCAGTGCTGACATGTAGAATGATAGAAGTAGCTGCTTCTGAAACCTCTTTTTATAAACTGTAAATGTGGTTATAAAACATTGCTATAGAGATGTTTCCCACCCACAGTTCAGTCTTCTGCTTTGAAGCACTGATTAGCTCATGTAAGCTTAGTCATCAGGAGGCCTGCTCTTGCACTAAGAATATCAGTGTATCAGTGTTGCTGGTGATGCTACATGGAGGGTGACCCTGTTCAGAGTAAAACCATACGATGGACAGCTGGGGGGCCAGGTCTTCAGCTGTTGCAAATCAGGAGCACTCTGTCAACTACAGCAGGGTTGTATGGCATCTGAGAATCTGGCTCAGCAGGTTTACGGCTAAATTTATAATTTCAAATTATAAATGAACCCTGAGATTCTGTTTAATTCTCTCCATATAATTTACTCTTGAATCTGATTCAGCTTCCATAGTGGCCTTCATAACCTAGTGCTTTTTATTAATTTCCTATATGATGATTTCCAGGAGTCTATAAACTACATCTTTCAAACTGAGTGCTTACAGAGTTTCTGCATTCAGTAGAATTATTTTTTTTTATTTGAATACCTTATTGTTCAGGAGGTGACTGGGACTCGACCTAGGGCACGCAAGTGTTCTCTAAGCCCTCTGCCAAAGCATGCAGCATTCATGCTGGTAGCAACTACCTTTGATTTGCCAGCCATGACCTTTTACAAGCTCACAGTGCCAGCCAGATTCTGTTGCAACAAGTAGTGTTTTTGTGGTATAAAATGTATAAAATTTCAGCTAGAGAATAAGGGCCACAATCTATCTGAAATGTAGCATAGTCCAGTAGCAAGGCTGTTTTTCTCATCAGCTGTTAACCTGCAGTTTAATTTTGATCAAGTTGTTTTCACCTCCATGACACTTTTTGTCACTGTTTTGTATGTTTGGCATGGAGAATGCCTATTACCATATGTTAGCTCGTTGCACAGTAAACTTCTTTTTTCAATTGCTGCCTCTAGGCTTTGCTGTAATAGAAACAATAACTATAATAAAATTCACATGCTCATTCTGAGTCTAAATTTGACCCTGTGTACTGCCTCCAATTGTTATTAACTGTAGTTACTTTAGAAGCCTGTACCCCTCTGATTTTTCTTTTGATTAGAAGCTGTGTCTTCAACATGTAGGAAGTGTAGGAACTGTTACATGTATAGCCTCTGCACATAACTAGACTGCAGTTTCTTCTATGAGTGTTCACAGCCACTAGAATAATTAAAATCCTTGGAAACACCGCATGCTTCCACTGAAACAAATGTTGGTGAGAAAGGCATGTTTACTGTAAATCTGCAATTT
This sequence comes from Scolopax mira, assembly GCA_004320125.1. NCBI lineage: Eukaryota > Metazoa > Chordata > Aves > Charadriiformes > Scolopacidae > Scolopax > Scolopax mira. The sequence continues at coordinate 173,904 of BJBW01004114.1, read as the reverse complement.
CTCTTCCTCTTACAGACCTCGATGAATGCTCAGAAAACTTGAATCTCTGTGAAAATGGGCAGTGCCTCAATGCCCCTGGAGGATATCGCTGTGAATGCGATATGGGATTTTTGCCAAGTCCAGATGGGAAAGCATGTGAAGGTAATTCTCTGTAAGCTTTAAATAACACTAAACAAATTCTGCCTTAATAATATTTTATGTTTGAAAAATTTTACAGTTGGTTGCAGTTGTGGTTGTATTGAGAACTGTATGAAAATTGTCAATAGTAGTTGCTTTTTTTACAGCTTTTACATTTATTATGGGCCTCTAAGTGTTTATATGATAGGTTTACCTATCGTACAAAGAGAGAATAGTAAGCCTATCTCTCTTTGGAGCCTATCTTACCACATATTAGTTGTGGATCTGATTGGTGATCCAAGTGACACTGTCAGCTACCAATTCATCTTGGTCAGTTTGTACCCAGTCCTTGATTTTATTTGTAATAGTTAAACAGAAAAAGTTGCTACTTTGCTTTGGTGTATATTAAGCTGAAAAATGCTGGTTTGGTAGCTAATACAGTGAAGATGCTTTGAGGGCTTCTGTGAGGTGCAGAATCAGAGTTTGAAGCTGTGCAGAAATTCCATGAGTATTTGTTCAGTTTTGAAAGCGAGTTGTCAGTTAACTGTTTACAATGCTTTCATAAGAGCTTTGCATATGCAAAGAATCACAAAAATCAAATAATAAGAATGTTGCCAACATGATTGAAGTCATGCATTTGATTGTAAGATTTTAAATCCTCAGTTGATATAACATTAATCGGTTAAAGTCAGTCAAGAAACAGCAGCCATATCTTCTGACATAGTAAAAATTCATAGGCACTGGTGTTTGATGGAGTTCATAAGTACATCTCTATAAATGGGATTATTTCCCCTGAAAGTGTTCTGTGTATATTTTTTTTTAGTAATCCACCAAGAAAAATAATTTGAGAGTGAATTTTCATGTAAACTAAAACACCATTAGGTTTCATAATGTTTCATGAAACAATTTACTTTCAAACCTTTTAGTTAACTTTAAATAACTTATATAGAACCTAGTTCCTGTTGCTAAAACAGACTTTCCTTGATGCCTCAGATGTGTACGCTGAATGCAGTATTTTAAGGTCCTTTGTAAACACACACTTTATTATTGTATCAAATTGGTTGTTCTTCGTGCAGTGCATAAGACTTTCAGTAAATACTGAAATCAGATGCATTGCTTTGGACGAAAGACACAGGAGTGTGCTCCACTTGCTGGACTTGAGATCTGAGATCTGTCAAACGCAGAAACCCCAAGATGAGCATCAAGTTCATCTTTGGGCACAAGCTTTTCCTTTTGCAGATGACTGCTGATTTAGAATGAACTTCATTTTTTAAAGCATATCTCCTGCTGTATTTAATTTCACCACTTGTCAGATTAGTCCACTAATAAGCTTAGATTGTTTCTGGCATGACTTCCAGTGACACTGGAAAGAGTCCTTTGCCCCATAAAAAAGGTTATGGATTAGGTTCTTTAGGCTCCAAACGTAAATCTTGCATGTTATTTTTTCTGGTATTACACATTGTGCAGGAGCAGTTGGCTTCCAGATCCACATTTTCTGAACAGTTTTGCAGTTTTCAGTCTGTATCTTAAAATGATAAGGAAACCTCATATTTTTTCCCTCCTGTTCCTCTGTCAGATATTGATGAGTGTTCACTTCCTAACATCTGTGTCTACGGTACTTGTCATAACCTCCCTGGGCTTTTCCGATGCGAGTGTGAAGTGGGCTACGAGTTGGACAGAAGTGGTGGTAACTGCACAGGTAAAGCCATTTGTGAACAATGTTCTTTTTAATTTTCTGTTAGTGTTGTAGTCAGCACCTCTAGGCAATTCTTTGAAAAAGCTACAAAAATCAGGCTTCCCTACTGTATAACACAAGGTTCTCCTTCTCACCTTTTCTATACTCCTCTTTCCCCTTCTTCTGACCTCCCATTGTCTTAAGAGAAGAAGGGGAAAAACAGAGCAGAGAGACCCCTTTTGTCTGTCTGCACCTACCAGGCAAAGATGGGATGTGCTTTGTAGTTGCTATTTACAGTACTGGATGGTAAGCTATGATCTTGTGGTGTATTTTTCCTTTAAGTATTTTTTTAGTACTTTATGTGAATATTAGTTCATAGATTGGTTTTCCAGGAAAAGCACTTTTTTCCCTATTAAATGATGAATTAATCTCAGACTATTGTCCTTCCAAAATGTTTACATATATTTCTAGAGCTTTCTGGAAATCAGTATCTCATATCTAACAGATTTATGGTGGTCAGCCTATGATACCTCATATATCGATAGTTTGCACTGTGCTTGAGTATTTGCTTACCATGTGCTGTCTTCTCTTGCAGATGTTAATGAATGTGCAGATCCCACAACCTGCATTAGTGGCACATGTATCAATACTGCTGGTAGTTACACCTGTGAGTGCCCTCCGGATTTTGAGCTGAATCCCACCAGAGTTGGATGCGTTGGTAAGGGACCACTCCTTATGTGATTTACAAGTAAGGCTAACTGTTTAGTCCCAGGTCACAGGAAAGGGCTGGAACAGCAAAGTTTGGGAAAGCTCTGCAACTCCCACCTGACTCCCCCTGCCTTAGAAGTTGTGGTAATGCAGAGGGAGTATGTCCAGTGATGTAGCATGCCAGCAGTGCCCAGCTGCCAGAACCAACCCTTTGGGGCTTGTTACAGCTGTCCACAATTTACAGCAAGCATGAGACAATTTTAAATTTCAACAAGCTTAAAACAACATCCAGCTGGCCCCAAGATGGCAGGCAAATGAAGCTGCGGCATAAAGCCACCCATGCTCTTGGAGCATTGAGTGCAGCTTGGCTAGGTACAACTTCATGACCAATGGAAGTGCTTTTGAATTGGGCTCCAATTGCTTAGTAATAATCTGCTATTTTTTGGCTTTTGTTTGTTTGAGAGGGTGTAGGGATCCTACTTAAATTCAAATGTATTTGAAATTCCTAACATTTAGTAGATGTTTTCATGCTTGTTAACCTCAAGGAGAGGAGAAAGCAGTGGGTTTCTGGAAGTTTGTACAAATGTAGTTGAAAATGTGAATCAAAATCAGAAAAGGCCTGGCTGAACTGCCCTAGGTCATGCTGAATGAATTCCCTACTTTGTGAGATATCCAACAAAGCCAAGGTGTGGGGCACCACTATCTTACCTGAGTGGGAAAATACATGCCTTCCTGGACAATGCAAGTTACTTTCCTTGGCTGTCCTACAAGAAATGAAAACCATCTGAATGTATCCATCATCCTGAAATAATGTTTTGTGTTTTCCTCTTTCATAAGATGTTTTTTATTATGTGCATTATGAATAGATACACGATCTGGCAACTGTTACCTGGACATTAAAACTCGTGGGGATAATGGTGGCACCTTCTGCAGCAATGAGATCGGAGTAGGTGTTTCCAAGGCTTCTTGCTGCTGCTCCCTGGGCAAAGCTTGGGGAGTTCCCTGTGAACATTGCCCACTTGTGAACACAAGTAAGTCAGCTTTCCTGGGTTAAACAATACAATGTGTTTATTGATTCTTTTTTTCTATTTTAGCCAGGTAACTCAAACACTGGTATAATGGTTTATTGTTTACATGCAGGGGATGGGTTTCCACCAGTCAAAAGCTTCACTAGTCTTTCAAAAAGATTTAGTCAAAATACTATTTTCACTTCTGAGCAAGTTTGTTGTTACACAAAAAACTATGTTATGAAATGGAATAGCAGTTGATGTTGCAGAATAAAATCTAATATTTACATCTGCTTACTTTGTTACTTTATATTTAAATTACCTCTAACAATATGATTAGTTTTCCAAAACAATTGTGCAAAAAAATGTTTCTGCTATTTTAAGTTTGTAAATCTGTTTTTGTTTTCAGCTGAATATAAGGTTCTTTGCCCTGGAGGAGAAGGATTCCGACCAAACCCCATTACAGTTATATTAGAGGGTAACATTTATGTTTTTCCTATATTTACACATCTAGAACTATGAAACTCTTCAGTGAGTGTTGTTTTTCGGGGAAAAAAATGAATGCACTGTTTGTGGTTTTGTTTGAACAGATATTGATGAATGTCAAGAACTGCCTGGACTTTGCCAAGGTGGAAAATGTATTAATACATTTGGTAGCTTCCAGTGTCAGTGTCCATCAGGGTACTATTTGAATGAAGAGACTCGAGTGTGTGATGGTATGTAGCCTTCACTTAACTGGTCTTCTGTTTTTATTCTTATAAAATGATGGCAGATCTATATGCGGGAGAATTAATCTATCCTTGAAAAGGAATATAACCAGACCAAGCAGTGTAAAGGTGGGAAAATTGGAACAAGTTAAAATCTTGCATTGAGAGAAAATTCCTTTTTGACTATGTTGAAATATATGCAAATTTTTTGTTTCAAGTGATCAGATTTGATGAAAACAAGAAAATCCAACAATTTTTCTTTAAGTAAACATAATTTACTAGCCAACTGTAAAGCAATTGCTTTATAGTAATTCAATACCCAATAATGGGTAATGAATAAGCTGTCAGATAAAGAGCAAACTTGCCCCATGAGTCTGCTAGATTGGTTACGGTGTTCAATTAGACATTGAAATGAGCAGGAGAGAAAATAAGCAGTGGAAAAAAGGTATGGACACACATGCTTATGACAAACACTGCAGAAATGTGGAAGACTGAGTTCCTAAATTAAGGCTGAACCAAAATGTTTCCTCCATATTGCACTTATGTAGCTAAACAATGTTTAAGAGGAAATCTACCTCTATATTTTAACTTAGAGGTCTGTCATGGATACTTTAAAATGGTAAGGCTAGTGAAATACTTTTGAACTTCTGTGAACTGAGATCTTTTGAGGGCAGTATTGCTTGGGGTTTTTTTACACAAAGGTTTAAAATCATCAAAATCTGTTGATGAAGTAAACCATGACATCTCGTGCTCACTTTCCCCAGTCAAACAGACTTGAACCATCCAGTTGGTCTGTTTTATCATCATTTCTTATTGGGATGGGCACTCCACAGGGAACCAACAGCATTGGTTCTTGTCCAGATCTGGGAAGCTAGATTGGATGAGATCCTCAAATATTACTTTTATGCAACAGGTGCGAAAACCAAATTGCTTTCTCTGAGCTGCCTAGACATAACAGAATTCCTATCTTTGCACCACATCCAGGCTTTTGGTGGCCAACTGTGCCACCACTTCCTTCTCTGTGTGGGCTTTGCTCTGTCATGGCCTTGCTCAGAGCGCCTTCAGCTCTCCTCCACCAGCTCCACCAACCACCTACCTCAGGTGTTACTGAGATATTTTCGATCTTGGAAGCACAATGAGAAAGCTTCTGTGGCCACTCACTGCCTTTTTGTTCTTTTCTAGACGTGAATGAGTGTGATACACCTGGCATTTGCGGACCTGGCACATGTTACAATACTGTGGGGAACTACACCTGCATCTGTCCTCCTGATTACATGCAAGTCAATGGAGGAAACAACTGCATGGGTATGGGTTGTTTGTTTTTTTTAAAAGCTTCATTTTAGTGCTTTGGGCCAGGGCTTTACCTGGCAAGCTGTGTATAGTTTTTAGGGGGAACCATAAACAAGCTTGTGTTTCTCGATGTTGGGTAAAAGGCCAATATTGAATCCTTTGCTGAGTCTCATCAGTGTTACAGTCGTGTTGGTTTCTCTTGAATATTTGTATTGCAAACACTTTTTCATACTTTTACAGTAGGCTTTTAGGGACAAGCTGATCTGTAGTATTCTACTGTGCTGCAGCATCTCCTTGACAGGTGTCAAAAACGTACATATTTGAAGGAGGTATCTCCTAAACTGTTCAGGTAGGTCATCTTCTGTAAGAGTTGCTAATGCATTACCCTGTGTTTTTCTTCATTTTCACAGATATGAGAAGAAGTCTCTGTTACAGAAATTACTACGCTGACAATCAAACCTGTGATGGTGAGCTGCTCTTTAATATGACCAAGAAAATGTGCTGCTGTTCCTACAACATTGGACGTGCGTGGAATAGGCCTTGTGAACAGTGTCCTATCCCGAGCACTGGTACGTTTTTGCATTGCAAAGCTATTTGAAAGCTTTGGTAACATCATAATTACTATTGGTGGGTTTAACATTGTTAGAGATATGCTATGTCTTTTGTCTGCTCTTGTGTATCTAAAATGAAGAAATTACTTACATTTTTTGCCTGGAGGTGATCAATGCTAATCACTGCTGGGCTCTGCCTCCTTTGTGACAGTTTCCCTGTCTGGAAGACTTCATGCTTTATATTGGTTAATTGGTCTCTTTGAAAAAGCTTGTTGATCCAGTCCTGAGGCACTGATCAAGGTTTTATTGGCATTGCTCTGACAAATATGGTGTCTTCTATGCTGTACCTTGACTGTGAATTGCCACAAAGGGCACTGGTAGCCTTGGGTTTAGAGAAGTACCTTGGTGTCCCCTGGGAATGATCTGTGTCAAGCAGCTAAATATAAGATGTAGGAATATCTGCACGAATTGTACAGGCATACAGGACTCCTCCACTGAGACTGTAGAGTTGTGCCCAGGACATGCCGCTCTGGTTGGAGGCTGCTTCAAGAACAAACTTTCTAGACACTTCTTTGAATAACTTCCAACTTACAGTTCTTAAAAGTCATATCTGGACTTGTATGCAAAAACTGTAATGCACAGAGATAACCATATGCAAAGCAAAATCATGTGATTCCAAGCCCTCTGCATCTTTTTATCTAATAATTTCAAAGGCCTTTGAAGAAGAACCCAAGTGCATACTAAGCACACTACATGGTGAGCCTCGAGGAAGGGTCTGCATACCTTTGTGTGCCCTGCAGGTGCTGAAAGAGTAGAAGAATTTTCTTGGGCAAAGGATGTAATGACTGGTTTTTGACTGCTGATTAATTCCAAATACTATAAACTGTGCTTTGTTTTCTGGTTGCAGATGAATTCTCCACCCTCTGTGGAAGTCAAAGGCCTGGCTTCTTCATTGACATTTATACAGGATTACCAGTTGGTAAGTTGTAATTTCTATTTTGAACTAAATTCCATCCTACCTCTGTGCAGGGAAAGAGAGGAGGTTTGTTTTCCCAATTATTTTTTCACGGGAGGAATAACAGCTAAAGAGTGTAATGGATTTCAACCCTCCAGTTTTAGTCTGAGCCTGCAAACTTTCAGCCAACTCCTCCTAGCTGGTAGCAATGATAATTGCTGCTTGTGATCACGGCAACATAGAGCTCCAAAGAAACTAATCAGGCCTACATGAGCAGGGCACAAATACCAAGAACAAGAGGTCTGGGAGTAAGGCCAACCAGCATTTGGTCTGAGAGGAATTAGGAGTCTTCCCTTCAAACTAAAGGAGAGATTTAATCTGACATTTCACATCAGTCCCCCGTGTATTGGTTTGACACAAAAATCCTTTTTTCTGCTCAGCTGGAGTATTTCTCACATATGTTATTGTGTGTAACATTTGAATCGTGAGTAACAAATTGCAAAACAAAAAGAGGGAGAGAATGAGGAATTCTAAGACAAGGAGTTGAGTAAATCCCTAGTGGGACTCTTTGTTTTTTTTCGTTAACACAAAAATGCAAGTAAGAAGCAGATAATGTGCCCTGTAACAAACAGAGGCAGCATATAGGCAATAATCACTTTAGCATTAAGCTGCTGTTGTGATGCAGTTCAGCTGGTTAGATGGAAATATTTCTAGTAAAGTGGGGAACGTAATTTTTAATGAAGTTAAATACAGAAATGTGCAGTATTTATTATTTACCAGGTCAATTCTTAGAAGCAACGTTCCCCCTTCTAGCTATTAGCATTAGCCCAAATTGTTGTTGAGTCTACTGGAGGTAATTGGGCCATTCATCAGCATCAGCAGGGAGGTCTTGGATCACTCCAAAGTGCATAGGTTAAGCTGCATCTGTGGCAGTTGACTTGTGTGCCAGGAATGTTGCAGTCTGCGCTGCCTGCCCTGCCATGTCACAGAACGAAGCCCATTCAGCAGCCAAACTGAAACAGACGGGCCATCCCACAGAGGCCACCAGTAGATCCCAGTGCATCCAGCACTGTGGTGAGACTGATGCAATGCAGCTTTACGCTGTGCACATCACAGGCTGTCCCTGCTGCTTTAGGATCTTGGCGGGTCTCACCAAGCTGTAGCACCCAACCTGCTGCTTTTGTGCAGTTCTCCTGTCCCTTACATCTGTAGGCACAGGGCATGGGAACAAGACAGCACCTACCCTGCAGGGACAGTCCTTTGTGTACCCTGTAGTACTTGTTTATGGCCCTGACATGATGTTACTTTTCTGTTTGGATTAAAGTTCTATATATTTACTCCAAGTGGTTGTTTCAGAGACAGAAGTAGTTCTACTTTTACTTATTCTTTATATAATCAGAGGATGCAGAATAACAGAATGTAATGTAGGAAACTAAGGGTTTGATCCAGCAGCAAAATTTTAAAATTTACATTATCTGATGGAAACTCATGTTAGCTGACAGTTTCCCACCATATTGTCTGTCTGTCTTGTACATCAGTGCATGTGACAATTTTTACTAAAGGGAGAGGCATTTGAGGAGTCTCTGAAGTCTTTCATGTTGTCAGAGTATTAAAGATGTGTAACTTAAGGACCCAGCAGGCAAGACATAAAATTGCAATAGCAGCTGGGGTTTTCTGCTGCCAAAGTCCGTTACTTAACCTTGGTGTATATGGAGCATTGGCATGCTCTGGTTGCTTGGCTTAATCAAAATCTAATTACTGGCATGTTGGCAGCACTTCAGATGTTACCTGGCATTGGCACTTTCAACCTGTTACATAAAAACATGAAAATCTTTTCAGATTAACAAGGGTAACAATAGTGCAAAGCTAATTCTGACAAGTGTTTGCATTCAGTCATGGTACTCCTGTGTTAAACCAAAGACAGGTACGTTCCCTCTGTGTCCTTCCCAATAAATCCAGTGTAACACTCAGGAAGATCAAGGAGGTTCATCAGGGCTGTGGGCAGGAGACGAGGAAGGACGTGTGCTACCTCTGCACTCCTCTGTGGCAGGTTATATCGTGGCTACAGTGAAGAGTCAGAACCTGAGGAAATAGGAAATACCTACATTTCCACAGTTTGGAATGATTCACTGTCTGTTGCATTTCAGACAATTCTGATGCTCCCATTATATATTTAATAATTCTCTTAAGGATAAATGCATACTTGGGTGTATTCTATAGCAGGAGGTTTCATTAAGTGCTGTTTACGAGTATTTAAAAATTTTCTTCTTGCAGATATTGATGAGTGCAGAGAGATTCCTGGAGTATGTGAAAATGGGATCTGTATAAACATGGTCGGCAGCTTCCGATGCGAGTGTCCTGTGGGTTTCTTCTACAATGACAAGCTACTGATCTGTGAAGGTAGAGTGCTGATCTCATTCAGAGAAATGGGATTTAACCAGCTGGCATTTCAGACACTGGCAAATCTGTTAAACTTGCAAGTCACGCTTAATGAGAGGAAAATACTGGTATCGGTGTAGTAAGTCTATGTTAATTAAGACATTTTGAATTCTTTTGCACAGAAAACACCACATTTTCCATCAGACATCTAACGCCTGAAGGAGCATGAGTCAGCAGTCATGGGAAGAAACATCGTTTCTCACATTTGACAGTAAAGCCAAGAACAGAGTAGTCATCTTAAGTCAGATCATGAGCACAATTTTTTTTCAATTCTAAGATTTTTTTTTCTAATGGAACAAAGATTTCTGTAAATAATATAAACACATGATATTTTTTTCCCAATTTAATCACTTCCTAGCATTGTATTATTCATTTTAATGGAGAAAATGAAGACAGCAGTATGAGTTAAATAGGAATGAATTTTACAAGTGGAGCATGTGGGTTTGGGATCATGTCAAGGAGATGCCTAAATGTGACCAAATTTTTATTTTCATCAATATATTTATTTTTTTCAGAATTAGAAAGAAATTCATATATTTGGGTAAGGTAATAATCTTCACACTAAAAAAAACCAGATGGTTTTGATGTCTTTTTATCTTACCATAACAATCAAATTCCCTTTTTGTATTGACAGATATTGATGAATGCCAAAATGGACCAGTGTGTCAGCAAAATGCAGAATGTGTCAACACAGCTGGTAGCTACCGTTGTGACTGTAAACCTGGCTACAGATTCACATCAACTGGACGATGCACTGGTGAGGATTTTGCCTTGTTTGTATGGGGGTCTACAAAAAGCAGTAGATTTCAAAAGAATTCTAAAAAAACACATCTCCTCTTCAGAAAGATGGTATAACAGGAGATAATCTGGACTCCAAGAACTCTCCACTTAAAGCCCTTTAGGGCATTGCATAAACATTTTGGTAATTCCCAGAAGACTAGTGGGCACATCCCACTGAGGCATAAATAAGTCAATCACCTGAGTAGGTGTTTGTCTTCTGCTCTATCCCAGTAGCCACAAACATGTTTCTTCAGCCCATGTTGTGGCTAGGGAGGGAAGACTGATTGATTCACTACCTTTTGACTAACTATTTTCTGACACTAAAAATTCAGTTGTGGTCCTGACAGGAACCTTTTTCTCTATAAATTCTTTGATTCTTATATTAATTTCTAGAAGTGTTTTAGCAATGTATTTGCCACTTTTATTTTTGCAAAAAAATCACTGGTTGCTGGGGTCTCTACTGATAAGGTGGACTTATCTGTTAGGCCATATGCAATAACTGACTCAAAAAGCTTATTGTTAAACTTCCTAACTTTTCTGTAGATTTAAACAAGCCCTTGAACATTATTTTTACATACTAACTGAGTGGGACTACAGTTTTCTAATCTATTTGCTCTTTCTTCTAATATCACCATCCAGAGAGGCATTCATGTTATCTTGATTACTTGAAGAATTGCAGAGATTTTAAAGACTGCTGTGAGCCAAGCATCTGTAAATGTTATATACATTTCTGAATAAAATAATAATTACAAAGGAAACTGGTAACATTTTCCTTCGGTTTTTGATTCTGAGTACTTGAGTTTTAGGAAGTGTACTTTTCCCTGCAGTGTAGTTTTTTATTGTTTTATGTGACCCTTGAGGAAAAAGGGTGTAGGGGCAACCAGAACACTACTATGAGAACTAAAACTTTGTTTTGTTAAGCTATGCAGTGGCACATGTAAATATTCAATATGTTTCTAATGTAATTGTTGCTGTTAGGGGTTCGTTACAGCAGTACAGGAAGAGCCAGGGAAGGTTCTGATACGGGTTACAATACCCAACACAAATTGGCACAAACAGTAATACTTCCCTGTATTTTGCTCTTACTTTATATTTAGTGAAAATAAAGTTACACAATTAGAGCCAAAATAGAAGTGGTTGATAAAGTACTTGATCTGGCAAAGGAAGGAAATTTCCAACCGCTCCGCTGAGAGGGAAGAGTGCTGAGCACCTTGCAGTGTTGAATCAATCATCCTACTGCATGGAAAATGATCACACCCCAGGAGTTTATATGCTATTGAATCAAAACTGATGTATCACAGCCACTAGTACTATGAGTACTACACTGATTACTATCAAAATAGCATTCCTCTGGTGCTGTCTGTTGTGGTATAATTAATATTTTTCAAGTAAACTTTTTTTTTGGCACTTAAGATAATTCTGCCTCACAATTTTTTAAAAAGTTACAATGTTCTCTACAATGTTTAGCCAAAAAGAAGTGACTTTCCTCTGGGACTTCAATTTGCTATTCATGTGCCCACAGAGCACCAAATAGAGTAACACTTTTTCTTGCGTCTCTACTCTCTTGACCTGAGAAAATTAGGAGTTCTTAAGACAGCATTGGGTTTTTTTCTGTCTCCTTTAGACTCTAATTAGCAGCAGTATCATTATAGCACTCATCCTTGGTGAACACCCATCCAAAGTTGCTAATGGCCCCAGTTGATGTACAGTAATCCTGGGAATGGGGGCTATTGGGATTGTCCATGTGCAAAGCAGAGTGTAGAGACAAGGCAGCAGAGGCAGGAAAACAAGATTTAGTGCATGAAGTTCTTTGCAATTAGGAACAACTTTACTCTTAGTTTTGCAATGAACTGGGGATATCTTGGTAAGAAACTGCATCTGTTCTGTTTAGATTGCTTGTATAAGAAAATTACTGAACGCTAAAATGTAATTGGTTCTAATACAAGCTTATAGCAGCACCTCAGCTCTATTTTGGAGCAGCATCAGACAAAACACCAGGAAGCATATTGAATCAAACCAGCTCTTGCTGGTGATGCGGTCAACAGAAAGACAACATTTGATTCATGTTTCTGATTTGTTATGGGAAAAAAATGTGCTGGGCAGCAAACATGTTTTTCTTTGACATTTTCTTTCACTTACTATTGATAAAATCCTGGATTCTGCCTGAAAGCATTCATAACAAGAGTAGCAGGAAGCAGTCAGCTCTTGCGTAGTGCAATAGATGCCCTGCTATTTTAAGGCAGCATATCTCATGCTGGCAGGATAGCTTTCCTCATCTCTCTGCAGAATTATGCAGTTGGGTGTTTGCTGCTGTTGGCACAATGTTTGTTGACTCCATGTAGCAGTAACTCTTCCTGCTGTTTGAGTTTTACATAGTTTACAGGATCACAATTGCACGAGGCATGGATGCTGCAATACACATGTATGCATGTACCCATTTTATCTCTGCATAAGGAGTAGATCAATCTACAATGCATTATATCTCTCTGTAAGCTCAGTGAGACCAGTGTGGGATTCATCTCCCTTTCTGTTCTGTATGATTTGTGAGCTCATCAAGCAATTTGTGCGATAATCAAACGTGGCTAAAAGCAAGTAGTTGCTTTCATGAGAAGGATACAAACTGTGATTTATATGTGGCTTTTGTAACTGCCACATAGTCAATGTAAAGCACTCAGAGATCTCTCCATACAATTTCATATCATTAATTCTACTTTTCAAAGCCATGGCGGTATGCTTTCCCTCCAGCAAGAACTTGTATTTGGTAAATGTAATTTTTGTGCTAATTTTTTTTCAGCTCCAGAAATGTTGCAAAAGGTAATTTACAAGCAAATAGCCCAGTTTCTGAGATCTACTTAGTAATGCTTTTGTCATTAATAAATTAAAAAGGCTATTTTAAATTAGGGCCATGCACTGGATTCCAGATATCATGGTTGCTGCCAATGCATCTTTCTAGCTCTGTAGTTTAGAGGCCTTAACTTTCACTGTGCTGCTTTGTTTTCAGATCGGAACGAATGTCAAGAAATTCCCAATATTTGCAGCCACGGGCAGTGTATAGACACTGTTGGAAGTTTCTACTGCATTTGTCACAATGGATTCAAGACCAATGATGATAGAACAATGTGTATAGGCAAGTATATCAAATTAAGATGTACTGGCTTCCATTAAGATAGTTAAGTTTTTACTCTCTGTCATAAGGAGCTGTATTACACAAACTGATATTATGAGCCATTTACTACCAGGCAAAGGTGCAAAAACACTAGCAATTAGGAAGCTGATAATGAGTGAAGGGCACCTCATTACAGTAGAGCGAACCTTTAAAAATATATATCCTGTCTAATGAATTGTTAATGCTTTCATTTTTTTAGGAAAATATTCCACGCTGCTTAGAATTTTCTGAAGCATTTTGTCTCATTTATTCCTTTAGACAAGAAATTTAATAGATGAATATTGCAATGCAGCAATTGTATACAGCCTGCTTGTTAACAGAATAGGTGAAGGGTAGATTTCTTGCCAGAAAAGTGCCCTTTTCAGAAACAGAGTAATCTTCATAAAGAAGGAAATTCTGTATTTAACCTGTTTACAATTGTTGGTACAGTGTCGTCTGGGAAAGATGAGATTTCAGAACATGTACGATTAAAGATAGCTTAGAATTCCTTTGGGGAAAGTGAGATAGGAGTCACAGTAAGAAAATGATTGTTAGATCATTGATTATTTTTGTAGATGTTAAGATGTTAACATCTTATAAAATTTAATATCAATTGTATAAACCTGTGTAAAGTCTCTTTTAGAGGTAGACAGTCTTTTTCCCTTCTATTCACTCTATTGGCGGTGGATTATTTCTTTTGCCTATGGAAAAGCTACAGGCTTTCCTTTCCCCACCAGTGATTAAAATTTTTCTGCTTGATTTTCTCCTTTGTAGATATTAATGAGTGTGAGAGAGATGCCTGCGGCAACGGAACCTGCAGAAACACCATTGGCTCTTTCAACTGCCGCTGCAACTTGGGGTTCATCCTCTCACACAACAATGACTGCATAGGTAAGGAGTGCTGAGACCAGTTACATGTTTGTAAGATTTTTCTACTTCTACTGAAACTCCCATTAGTACCATATTTTCTATTTTAGGATTGCACCTTGCATGTTCTGTGTGATTCAAGACAAAAACTGATTTATTCGGTCTGAAAAGGCCTCTTTGATTATGCGCTCGCTTTTCTATAGCCACTTAAATGTTTGTATGGGATATATGCCATTCCTTTTTTTACTCTTGCTTTGGAAATTTTATAACATAGATCAATACTGGTATTTTCCCCTCCACTTGTTTTTGAAATGGGGATTAATTATATCTTACCATATCTTACCAGTTACTGTGCCAATATAGAGGAGACCTACCCAATTTCACTTGTTGCAGATGTTTGTTATATATCTTTCAATCTTCTTTTTCGTAGATGTGGATGAGTGTGCAAGTGGAAATGGAATGCTCTGCAGGAACGGTCAGTGTGTGAACACTATTGGGTCCTTCCAGTGTCTTTGCAATGATGGCTATGAGGTGGCTCTGGATGGCAGGACTTGTGTTGGTGAGTGTTTTCTTTTAGGGTAGAAAAAAACTGTGACAAACCTTGAGGAGATATTCTTAGTAAAACAGTAGAAGAGGTCAGAGACAACTGTCACACTTGTCACCATTGTACATAGCAGAAGAAAACAATGACAAGAGGACTATTCTGCTCCTGCAAAGTTCCACTGTCAGTTTGATGGAATCAAAATTGAAGCAGCCTCGGTCACATATTTATTGAGATAACAGCAATTATCTCAAATGAATTGTCTTTCTTTTCTTTCAGATGTCAATGAGTGTGCACTGGAGCCTGGAAAATGCTCACCAGGCACATGTCAGAACTTGGATGGGTCGTTCAGATGTATCTGTCCCCCTGGATATGTCTTGCAGAATGACAAATGTGAAGGTATGTATAGAACAATCCTTCTGTCCCGTTTCCTAGCTACTCACAGTTACCACTTTTCTCTGCATCTGAACACAAGTAATGTTTAGCCTTTGTGGCAGTGTACAGTTCTGAATTCTAGCCATTAATAAGTCACTTCCCAGAAAAAGTTTCACCAACTTTTTTTTTTTAATGAGAACTACCTCATCTGATCCCAAGAAAACTAATCCCAGACTGCTTGCTTGTTGGTACATTGCTGAGATTTGCCCACCACAGGACGATTTGAAAACTGGCCATAAGTTTTGCACCTGGATTTCTTGTTCCTCTTTCTGTCTGTTCCTTTTTGTTCGACCTTTTTGTTTTTCAAATCTATTAGATATCAGTGACAATGTAAGATTACATTTTATATAGTGCAGCTGCCAGTGTAGACGTTTTTATTTCTTATCTCTTTAATTACTTTTCTTACAGACATTGATGAGTGTGTGGAACAGCCAGAAATTTGTGCCCTGGGCACATGCAGCAACACTCCAGGTAGCTTCAAATGTCTGTGTCCAGAAGGCTTTGTGTTGTCTTCCACAGGAAGGCGATGCCAAGGTAAGTTCATTCCTATTTTCTGGCATTTCAGAATTTGTTTGCTGCTTTATAAAAGCCTTATTAGCTGCCTGTTTCTAATATAACGAGGAGACTCTGGACTCAAACAGTGTTTTTCACAAGGAAAACATGATAATCCTGTAGCTGAGGCCAGGTTCTGTCTGGCCCCAACATCTGTTTGTCATTAAAATGAACATTGCAATAAAAGGGGCGAAGATAATGTTAAATTCACCTGGTTAAGTGAGGAAATTATGTTGCCCTGCAGCCCCTTCTTGCACCCCAGGAAGAAATGTTGAGGCTACATGGACTCTATATAGACTGTGACATGTCTGACATGGAGAGGGAGCACAAACATACGCAGGAGACTGCTGCAATGCACTGCTAAAGGCAGCATTTCCAGGAATAAAGCTGTTCTTAACACTTATCAAATTCTCCATAAAACTTGTTATATGCTATTCCCCTCCACAGATGTGTGGGTGGAAAAAAGATTGATGGAAAAAATTTTCGAACAGCATTGTGTGGACAATAAGTACCTATCCACTTAGAAAAGTCTGAAGCATATTTTAGCTTCTAGATTACCTCATAAGCTGTTCAGAGCCTAAATGTGGGTGCTACGACAGAGATGCTAAAAGCTAAATATCTAATAATGAAAAGCCACAGGTTAGTTTATTTTGTGGATAAAGAACAAGCACAAATTAGGGAGTAAGTTATTTTAAAGACTTTGGAAATTATTAAATAGATACATCATTCAATGTCCTATACACAGTGTGCACAGTGGGAACCACTGATGAGTAAGACCTTTATAAGGACCTCTGAAGTTATGCTTGGCACAGAACAGTGATGCTTGTTGACACCATAGTGAGTTCTTCACTTCACAGTGGGCAAAATGAAACTGTGGTTTTGGTAAAAATGAATCCAACCTGCAGTAAATGTTCATCCAAGTCTCCAAACCACCATGCAGTTTGGCACACTTACTTCACTCAGTTTCAAGAAAGCAGCACAGCTGTTTTAGCTGGGCTTTTGTAGCTTACATAAATGAGGTTTCTTCAGTCTGAGGATATTGTTCTCTTCAGGTAAGGAAAAAAAAAAGACAAAACCTCCAAGAAACAAAAATATAAAAAAGAATGCAGCCTAATCTTCTCCTTTAGGAAAACAGACCACTGTTTCATGGATGGAAAGTGCATGCCCCTGTGTATGAAGTTTCAAGTGCGCTTTTCCCCATCTCCTGAAGAAAATTGAAAAAAAAAAATCAGGCATCTCAGGCCAGGCAAAGTTTTGTTTGAAACTTCCCATTGCCTAGGACTCTTGTAAAATCTGGATATTGCCCAGCATTGATGCTGTAGCCAGAAAACTGGATGCTTCCACAACTGCCCTGTTGCAGTCCCCCTGCCAACGGAGGGAGCTGCCAGCTCTCGGCCTGCTTGGATGCTTGTGGTCTCTGATCTCAGCTCTGCTCCAGCATCCTGGGATTAAAATGTAGTGCCACTGGGCCAGTTTTCTTTGTTTGTGTGTGCCTCAGGGAAGAATGAGGAAGCAAAGCGCTGTTGAAAATTGCCTCTCATTTTAACACTACACGGTATTATCATTGCAAGTTGATTAAAATCTCTTGATTTGAGTGATTCTTACTAATAAGAGGAGTGAGGATAAGAGGCGAGTACAGCCCTTCCTTCTCTGTTAGACAAAAGAGAAAAACCCTTCCCTTTCCGTGACTGACGTAGGACACACTATCCCATAGCTTTCCTTTACTGTGGTAGAGAGTTCTCTTCCCTCTTCAGAGCTTCCCCCAGTCAGAGACAATAATGGTCCTTCTCGATAAACTCAGGTGGAAGGTGGTCATTTTGTTGGGGGGGCCTCCTGTAATTTTGCAGTTAACATCTCTAAATGAAAACTGTGACAAAGTAAGCCTAACTGCTCCTAACAAGTTCTTCTCTATGCAGATCTAAGAGTAAGTTACTGCTTTACCAAATTTGAAGATGGAAAATGTTCTGTGCCAAAGTCCCGAAACCACTCCAAACAAGAGTGTTGCTGTGCCTTGAAGGGACAGGGATGGGGAGATCCCTGCGAACTCTGCCCAGAGGAAGCCGATGGTGCGTTATTGACTAGGTTACCTTACTGTCATGATAACCTCCCACAACTGAAAGAATTTGTGATTCTTATAAGAGGGAATTAGGGAAAATAATTTTCCAGAGGTGTTTAGCTGTAATAATTGTCATTGCTCTCTGTAAAGTAGATGACATTGTAGTCTCAAGAACCTTATTCCTTGCATAGTCCAGTATCAAGCAGTTTCCTAGTTTGCTTATAACTTTGTTAGTGGGATTAAGTGCTGGGCATTTGGAGGTGTCCCACACTGAAAGTGGAAAGTAGTAGGTCCTTGATAGACTCTGAGTGGAAATACCCCAAGACATAAATGGAATTCATCTAATTGCAAATAAGTATAAGAAGGGGCACTATAGACATGAAGTCACAGCAAAACAGTCCAACTAGATCCACATCTGGATCACCATGTTATATTTTGTGACTACATTGTGTAATTAAAAAAAATCTAAATTTGCAATCTTATTAATATGAATTAATTTCAAAAATAGCAGGGAATGACAAAACACAGGCCTTGATTAAGGGAAGCCTCACCGGACTGTTGCTAAAGAAACACTTTCCTTTGTTAGACTGAATAACTAGGCATCAAGCAAGTCAACAGGCCTTTGTACCATCATGGTGCAATTTGCAGAATGGACTTTAATACATGCTGACAAATGTGGTTAACAGCATTACCAGTTTCAGCAATACATTAATACAGTTCATTTCTTTAATAAGTCATGTAGATGTTTTGCAGACAATCCCCACAAAAGCCAAGGGAAGAAAAGAGAATCAGATGTGCCAGTTGCAATATTCCTCCTAGGCTTATTGCCTGTGCGTGTTTCATTCCATTGCCCCGGAGCACTTGAACCAAGCTCAGATGGAGAAGTATGGTATATGTTGCAGCATTTCTTTGAAGTGTCAGCATATATATTTTTCACAGTCCAAACTGTTCTCAAAGGATGATATCAAGGCCATTTTTTTCAGATTTTAAAAAAGAAAATAGCTTTGAGATATCTTGAGTCTGGTAAATTTATGTCTTGACATGTCTTGGACAGTGGAATTGTTTCTTTTTTAAAAAAACATCACTCAGTTGTCATCTCAAGCATTTTCTCCATCGTCTGTGACCTGATTGCAGGCTGATAAGCTCAAGCCCGTGTGTCACCTGAGTCTCCTTCTGAAGCCCTGAGGAACAGACAGGCTTTGTGCTGCCCAGGGCTGAGATGCCCACTCAGAGCCTAGCAGTGTGCCACGGACTTGGTTGCTTTCAGTGCAAGAGTTGCGTTCCTCTGTGTTTCATTCTATTTTGTTCAACCTCAGTGAAGATAGGCTGAATGTATTTTAAGCTAACATTTGTTATGTCTGTTACTGTATCGTGCTGCTGTGCAGTAAAACCTCTTTGCAGCCTACTGAATTTGCAAAAAAAAATGAAATCTTGTCCAGGGTTCTGAGAGATTCTGAGCATGGTTAGTAGAGAACATGCTCAGCAGCATCCCGAGATGGTTTGTATTACAGTCCTGTGTCCATCCATCTGCTCAAGATACAATTTAGTGGAGAGAAGTGGAAGGTTAGTTTCATTTGGAAGATGTGGTTTTTGTGTGTATGTGTGTCACACCCAAAGCTAGAATAGTTTCTGAAACTGAAAGGCCTTTATGATTCCATAATCCTCATTGCATTTTGGCCCACCAGAATGGAAATTTATGATTTGTTATTTAGTCTAATGCCAAGAATATACCAGCTGATTTGCACTGGTAAGGAAGTTCATGCTTTCTGCAACAAAAAATAGAGTATGACTTGTTCTAAAAAGACTTGCATCACCTTTAAATCTTCAAAAACCACACAGAAAACCCTGTGGGTTTGTAAACTGAACAGTGACTTCACTCCAAGCTGAATGCAGAAATTTTACTCTCAGCCTACCTATAAAACAATTATTACTGACTCTAGTACTAGAGATTGACATGTGTTAAGGAGCTACTAACATGGCTGAGATTAAATTGTGTCTTCTTCAGAAAATGTAAGAACGTTTTCATTTACAACAGAAGACAATGCAGTCATTAGTACTGATACTTTTAAAATAGAAATATGACATTTTGCTCCTTATAGGAAGTTAAATAATCCTAATTATTCACAGGATTTTACATATACTGGAGATCAGATGAAATGTAAGGCAAGCATGCAGTTTTTACATGAATGTAAGATTAAATTGTAAGTTTTATATATATACTATATTTCTGGATCTGGACATGAGGAGGATAACTCAGAGGGAATGCTGATCGCCAGCACAGAATTGAATATGTGGTTTGATTTTTTGGGGGGGCTTTGGTTTTTTTTTTACAGAGGCATTCAGACAGATTTGTCCATTTGGAATTGGCATCCTTGTTGGACCTGGTGACGCAAGACTGGGTAAGTGCCTGAACTGCAGGCAATTGTTGCAGGAGTATGCCATTTTCTATGCATACGCCATTCTCCCTTTCAATTGAGAATAGCATTGAGAGCATTGAGAATAGCATCTCTGCAACTATTTCTAAAAGCCATGAACTATACGTAATTTTTTTTCAATTATTTATACCAATTTTAAATTTAAGCTTGAATATCTCATATATCAGAAATTAAACTTCTTTTAGGGTAGGCTATTTAGCTGTTTAATTTATGCTGAACGGACTTGCTAGGAAACTTATGTAGATCTAGAGAATGGATCATATAGCATACCTGTCTTTTCTTACACAATATATATAGCCTGTTTACAGTACATGGTTTTAATCCTCCACAAGTGCAAACCACAGTTTCCCAGATCCCTTCAGTACATTCTGTTCTCTCCCAAGACAAACAGCAGTTCAGTCTTATTGGCAAAAGTTTTCATTTAAGGAGCACTGGATGACTACAGCTTTTCATATCTACTCCTTTCCCTGTAGCCCCAGTTGGAGATACGGTTCTTTTTTAATCCAACATTCGGAATCACTTTCTTTTCTGCATTCTGAAAGCTGGCCTGCAAGAGAAATTTTGAGCTATCATCCTAATATATCAAAATTCAAATATTAGGGTTTTTTGTGCTCTCAGGAATATTTCTCTCCAGAGCAACACTTGTTCTTTGAGAGAAGTCTAAAAGCACATGAAATCAATTGCACTAACTGTGTTGTTTGTATTTCTGCTTAAGATGTGGATGAGTGCCTTGATCCAGATAACTGTAAGTTTGGGCAGTGTATCAACACAGATGGGTCCTTCCGCTGTGAATGTCCATATGGTTACATCCTACAAGGAGCTCAATGTGTGGGTAAGTATAGCTGTTTCATCTTCCACTTTAAAGAATCTCCAGAATTGCTAAGTATGGCATTAAAGACTAATGGAGTAATGTTATTCCAATATTGTGGAGTCTCCATCCCTGCTGGTGCTTAAAACCTGCCAGGGCAGGGCCTGAGCAATCTGCTCAAAGGTGGTCCTGCTCTGGCTGAGTGTTTGGCCCAGATAACCTCAAGTGATCCCAAATTATGGTAGAACTCTGTGACTCTAATTCAATAACTTGAGTTCTTGGATTTTGTATTTTGGGCTTTTTTTTCTCTTGTACATCAACAACATAGATTTTATAGCTTTTTGGTTGAATATAACCATGTTTTCTTACCTTGATTTAACTGCTTGCAGATACTGATGAATGTGCTGTTGGAAACCCATGTGGAAATGGAACTTGCAGGAATGTGGTGGGAGGTTTTGAATGCACCTGTGTTGAGGGATTTGAGCCTGGACCGATGATGACCTGTGAAGGTGAGACTCCCATGTGTTAAGGACTGTCACTGTAGTTATGTGCTGAAAGAGTTTCCTGATTTCAGAAACAATTGAGGAGAGTAAAGCAGCTTAAAAAGAAAAGTATGGGCATTTGGATCAATGCATCTTTATCTGAAACAGAAAAATAAGTTCTTCCTTTATGCACCGTGAACTGTGGTACCTTTTTCTAACTGGAGGTTGGGTGAACAGGCTTTCACGTAGTGTCTACTAAGGGACTGCCTGAAGAGGAACATGCTGGGGTACACACTCTCCAGAACAGTGTCCAGAAATGCTGCTTATTGAGTGTACCTCCTAGATGATCCTTGAGTGAGGAGAGTCACTGTGGATGATGAAAATAGAAAATGGGCTGTTTGGGTTTACTGTGGAAGAAACAGGGGATGAAACAGAAAATGAAAGTGCAGTGCTAGACAATTACCATGTAATTACCCTATGTTGAATATTTTTCATGCTTTGGTCTCTCATTTCAAAAATAAAAATATGAAAATGCACAAAGAAGGGAAGGATAAAGAAGATCAGAGTTATAGAAGGGACACACGTAAAATTAATTAGACTAGAATCCACACATGTGGATACATGACTTAAATTTATAAAGCCACAAGTGATAAAGGTACCAAAAATAGAGGGAACATGTTATACAAACCAAAGCAAACATTTTTATATTCATAGTACTTACTTAAGTTGTGGAAGTCTTTGCTGCAGAATATTAGTGAGGCCACAAGTATAAATTGACTCAGAAAGACTGTACAAATTTATGTGGGAATCCATCAGTGGAAATTAAGCCTGATAGTTTGGTTGTGGCTTTTGGCTGTGGAAGTCCTTAAACTGAGAGGCTGTATCAGGGGAAGGATCTCTGCAGAGGTGGTAAGGGTTCTTTTTTAATGCTCTTTTCCTCTTGTAACAACCAGAGAGGGAAGAATGTCCTAGGACACTCTCTTCTGACCTGACACAGCTGTTCTTAAATTATCTGCCACAATCTATGTGTTTGCAAGCCCATACAAAAGAATGCTTCTATTTTTGCATCAGTTTGCTCTAGTTTTATATACAGTTAGAGCTTCATTCACTTCCCTGTGGAATTTGGGTGAAAGCTCAAGTTGCAGAGGAGGAGTTAGCAGAATGCATAAACATCATTATAGAGCAGTAATTACCCAAGCAGCCCAGAGCATATATAAATGCACTTCAAATTATGTTTCTAGCAAGAATATTGTTTCATGGAATTGAGTGTATGAAGATGCTGAATTAGTGCATCTAGAATAAAAAATAACCAGTCATAAAAACTGAGCCTGGATGTGGAAATGATACAGTTTTTACTCAGGCAGTATTTTGGCAGCATGGATCTGGAAGTTATTTCCATTGGCTGCTTGCCAGTGCAGATACTGAAACTTCAGGTAGCCGTGCAAACCTCCTGGCGTGTCTGGTGCCTGCTCCTATACACAACTCCACGTTCAGTAGAACCACGGGTCCTCAATTGTTAAAATTTAGCCCTCAGTAAAATGGGATCTGTAGTATTGCCCGTACCTAAAACCTGTGCACTCTAGTCTGTTTTACAAAAAGCTTGTTTCATTTCCCCCATGCTCTTTGTCGCTTCCAATCCAGATGTCAATGAGTGCATTCAGAACCCTCTGCTCTGCGCTTTCCGCTGCGTGAACACTTTTGGATCCTATGAATGCAAGTGCCCCGCGGGCTATGTTCTGCGAGAGGACGGGAGGATGTGCAGAGGTAAAGCTCCTACCAGACTCTCACAGTTATGAGATAATGATTTCAAGTTCCTGTGGGGTAGGGCTCTGACTCACTGCTCTATTGGGCCAGTGTTTTAATCCCAGGAAGTAACTGAGTCAAAAAGAATTTGGGATGAAATTCTATGGTTTGCATTATGCAGTTGATTGTATTAGCCCTGCCCTGTCCTGCCCATAAACTTACACATCTGCATAAAGTGAGGTCATATCAGATGATATGGCTTCATCTTGCCCTGAAAATGGGCACTGGGGAGAAATCAATTTGCAGTTACAAACGTAATCGTACGTTTAGTTTAGCCATAAAAGCTTGTGTAGAATTTGATTACAATTGAAATTCCAAAGTCGGAATTTACTGTTGTGAATTTCTAGGATCGTCTCTTTCTATAACGAAGTCTAAACCTTGTGTTTTAGATCAGAATGAGTGTGAAGAAGGAATTCACGACTGTGACTCAAAACAGATGGAGTGCAAAAACCTAATTGGCACCTACATGTGTATCTGTGGACCAGGTTATCAGCGCAGACCAGATGGGGAAGGCTGTATAGGTAAGTGACACTGAAGTGTTGAAACTCAAAACACACAGTCCCTCAGCAGAGCGGAAAATGTTGGATTTAACAGTGTTAAGGAACTCAGAGGAAGAATTACACAACTACCTGTGTAATGGATCTGCTGGTGCTGTGCTCACTTTGCTTCGCTGTGCAGGTCTGCACACATGGGCAGCAAGCAGAAAATCTGGAGGTGGCTGTCTTCACAATCAGCTTGTACTGCTGCTGCTCAATTGCTAAAGAATTCAGAGAACGGGGCCCGTTGCTGAAGCTTGTTTATCTCTGTTAGCATGAAATGAGAGTGGATCTGAATTATTTTAAAACCCGATGGCATTCAGAAGTGCAGCTATAACTATGAAAACTTTTGAAAACCAGTGAGGAATATATTGCAGGGGAAATGCAGTAACAAAATATATAATATTGTGAGCTAGATGGTCATCTTTCCTCTGAAAATTGAATGTTAGACTTTATATTTTAAAAAAAAAAAAGTTATACAAGTTTGATCAGGCAGAATGCACAGGTTAAGAACTCCATCCTTCTCTAGCCTGCATTAATTCACTTAAGGAACTTGATTTTTATCATATCATTTCAAAAACACAGATGAGAATGAATGTCAGACCAAACCTGGACTCTGCGAGAACGGCCGTTGTGTAAACACAGTGGGAAGTTACAGATGTGAATGCAACGAGGGATTCACTGTCAGTGATGCCCAGAATGAATGCCTTGGTAAGTCGCACTTTGTCACCCTAATGAACTATCATTTTGATAGCAAAAATTGTGGTTGAACTTAAACTTAGAAATGTATAGCGAATAAACATGCTTTTGAATTTGCATGCTTTTGGGAAGGCATGTAAGTAGGTGTGCTCTCCTTCTTCATGCTAACTGTGTAACATGCTAACTTCATGCCTGGCTCAGCCCATCCAAGCTGGCTTGGCTTGCTATGAAAGCTGGCTGGCTGGTGGTTTCAGTCAGCCTTTCCTTTGGTCCTGATTTTCAGCCAGTCCTTTTTCTCCAGGTTCAAACAGAAACACATAAGCATAATGTGACTTGTCTTCCACCTTTTGCTAAATTTCCTGTCTCTTCTTTGTTTCCTTTAGACGTCGTGCTCTCTTTCTTACTGCTGGTAGTCTTTCACTCTCAGTTCCACAGTCCCAGGGTGAAGTATGCCCTTTCTTTTATATTTCTGACTAAATTCCTAATATCTCATGACCCTCTGTAGGTCGTCACCATTAGGATTCTCTGTGACGCATAATTTGTCTTCCAGACAACAGGGAGGGCTACTGCTTCACTGAAGTCTTACAAAGTATGTGTCAAATCGGATCAAGCAACAGGAATTCTGTCACCAAGTCTGAATGCTGCTGTGATGGTGGCCGAGGCTGGGGGCAAAACTGCGAGGTCTGCCCCTTCCCAGGCACCGTGGCCTTCAAGAAGCTTTGCCCTCATGGCCGAGGATACATGTCTAATGGAGCAGGTACTGACTTCTCTTCTAAAGACCCTTTTACCTAGTGTCAAATTCAGTGATTAAATTATAAACTCTTCCTTTTTGCATCTTTGAACACTGTGAGGTTCTAAATAATTTAGGTATCAGTTGAAATTCTCTGAGAGTTTTCATGTTGAGAGAGTACAGTCCTTCAGGAGGAGTGTATGAAGCCAAGGGCATCCATCCCAACTTGGCAGATACTTATTTTGCATGCTGGGTGACTGACATGCAGTCAAATGGGAATTTGCACTCTTACAGTTTAGTGTGCTGTAGTGACAGATTGAAAGCTGTTTGTGTACATGAAAGCAAAGCAATGTTTGATTTATTGAGGCCTGTATCTGATCAGCTCCAATTGTTCACTTCTACTTAAGGCTTGTTCATTGCATTCAAAAGGTAGATTAATGATCCGTTCTGTATTTTTTCACTTAATATTTCTGCTTAATCTGTGCAAGGTTTCATTATTTTATGTAATTTTATTTATTTTATGTAGGGGGGAATTGTGTCAATGGGTCAGAAAAATCTATTGAAGCTGTATAAAATCAGTTCTTCTTCTGTTGTGAACTAACCCTCATTTAATTGCAGATATTGATGAGTGCAAGGTTATTCATGATGTCTGCCGTAATGGGGAGTGCATCAATGAGAGGGGATCTTACCATTGTCGTTGCAAGCTTGGCTATACTACAGATATAACTGGAACTATTTGCATAGGTAGGTTTTTCATTATGGTGTATGTATATAAAGTTTATTACTAAGAGATGTCTTGAAGAAGGAAATACAAAGATCTTGAAAAATGAGAAAATAACATGTAATTTTTCAGAATTTTTGGCTATTTTAATTTTCTTCTCATATCTCCAAAGCATTTTGAAAAATATTATCGTACGTCTTGGCTATTAGCACTGAAGTGGCTGGTTTTGCTTCTTCTAGATCTGAATGAATGTAATGAATCCCCCAAACCTTGCAATTTCATCTGCAAAAACACAGAGGGGAGCTTCCAGTGTTCATGTCCAAAAGGATACATCCTACAAGAAGATGGGAGAAGCTGCAAAGGTAAAAATCAAGCAAAAAATTGACTGCAAAAGCTACGTATTTCACAGGCGAATAACAATCCAAGGACATTTTAAGTGATGTAAATCTGTCTCCTTGATTCATGTGAGTATTTCCACTAAAGACAGTGGAAGTGGCCTGCATAGGATGGAGCTGTTGTTTCAGTTAGTTCTCTGATAATCTGGATGAACAGTAGATCACAAGAATTTTTGCAGGCTGATTGCAGTGGGTCTTAAAAGACTTCATAACTGATAGTATGTATGATTGGTCTTATTTTGGGTTTACACTGTATTTTTCAGTGATAAACGTATCTTTATGGATGCAAAGATGAGCATGGTTTGGAGGACATTGTCCAGCATCAGCAGAATTTTAACCTACCACCTCTGCAGCATGCCAAATAAGGAACAGCAGTGCAGGAGAGATTTTGAAATTTTCGTAATAATTTCTTTTATTTGTATATCTTGGTAGCAAAGATCTGACTGAAACAAGTTAGAGCAGCAATTTTAAACTTGGCATGGGAGATGACACTTCTTTTGGAGTAATAGCATGCTTCAGCACAATACCATTTTGCAGTCTCCCACTGCTTCTCATGAAGATGGTGGCTTCCCACTTATTGAGTGCAGGGAGAGCAGACATTTATTACATAACAGCATCTTTCTCACAGGTGAGAGTGGTGTCTGTCATCCAGCGTTAGCTCCAAAGCCCATCATTACATGTGGGGCTTCATGTGAGAGGAACTGGAGGCCAGTGTGGAAAGCTAGACCCAGATTCAAGGGGCTTTATTTGATGTGTTATTTATCTGCAGTTATTTAACTGCAGATCTCTCTAAGTCCAACTGAATTGTCAGTTCTTCCACAGGGAACAAAAGATATTTTCTTGGGTTTTTTTAGATCTTGATGAATGTGCAACAAAGCAGCACAACTGCCAATTCCTTTGTGTCAACACTATTGGAGGTTTCACTTGTAAATGTCCTCCTGGATTCACTCAGCACCATACAGCCTGCATTGGTAAGTGATGTGGGAATGTAGACACAGATTTGGGATTTATTACCGAGACTTATTCCAGAAGCAAAGCAGCGAGGAGGTGAAATCGGCTTCCTGAGAAACCAAATGGAAACATAGGCCAGGTTCTGATCCCAGACCCACCAGAGCAGAAGATGCAAGAGGCACTCTCTCCTGCCATCCCTTGTTTTCATAATCTATGTCTTTGAATTTTGCACTTACAAGAATCAGACAGTAAAAACACTAATTTGTAATTCTTGCTTTACCATTCCTTCCCCATTCAGCAAAAAAATTAGTTCTAGTTCTGTTCCTGTAGTTCATTTCTAGACCCATGTGAGAGATCATGGCAAGGCTTCTTGAAACAATAAGAAGAAAATGTACATTTCTGCAGTTTCCCTTTAAACATTTGCTCATTACATCTGTGGAAACATTAAACAAATACTTCCTGCGAAACACTTTCTGCTGTGCAAGTTGGATCCTGCATGTGGCAGTCTGATGATCCTGTAGTAGCTGTTTGAATTTGGGGGTGTTGGGAGACTAGAACATCAGACTCCATATTCTTGGTGAAGAAAAGGAATGTTTCCCTTCCTGTAGCTGCTGTTAGTGTTTTCAAATGAAAAAGAAGGTAATGTAGGCTCCCCTTCTGCAGTGCAAAGTGAAAAATGGAGAGGCCAGTAAGACAGCTACATGACTGATGTTTCTTTACCTCTTGTCACAAACTGTTCATTGGTAGCATTTCTAAATGATCGTCTTCACAACAAGGAAAAAAAAGTAATCCTTAGGCTTTGATTTCCTTCAGATAATAATGAGTGTGCTACTGAAATCAACTTATGTGGGCCAAAGGGCATTTGCCAGAACACACCAGGAAGTTTTGTTTGTGAGTGTCAACGTGGCTTCTCGCTCGATCAAACTGGACTTAGCTGTGAGGGTAAGTACAGCACACAGTGCGTTTAACTTGGCCTTCTCCTGCTTTCCTTCATCTTCTCTCAACCATACTGTCATCCAAGGAGGGGCCTATGGAGTAAGCACCAAAAATCCAAAATGTTTTAGTTTAAGCATCGTAAGTTCAGGGAGCTTCTGTTGAACCCTGCATGGATTTCTGAGGAACTCACTAATGACAGGAAGTCTCGCATCTCCAAAGAGACCTGCTAAAGAGAGAGAGTTCAAGGGCTGCAGACTTTATTCCTCTAGGTCCCAAGAGCCTGTAGAGTCTTCTCCTGGGA
Source organism: Scolopax mira (assembly GCA_004320125.1). NCBI lineage: Eukaryota > Metazoa > Chordata > Aves > Charadriiformes > Scolopacidae > Scolopax > Scolopax mira. The sequence continues at coordinate 145,282 of BJBW01004114.1, read as the reverse complement.
TAGATTTTAATTTGCTTTGAAATCCCAGAGAGATACTCTGGGATTCCTGGGTTTGATGTTTGGATAAAAGCAAGGGACTGTCTGCTGTGGAGCTGGAAGCCTTAGGAAAGTCTTGGGGGTCCCATATACAGACAACTTTCAGCTGTCTGCTCCATAGCAGAATGTAAAAAAAACTCTGAAAATTGTGGCTCAATTTGAGCATTTCTGGTTTTCAGCCTTAAGTTACCTGCTGTGGAGCCAGAAATTCAAACCTGAAAGGCCCAAACTGGTCTCCCAGCACTGATTAGGTTTTTGGAAGATCCTGAAATATACCTCGACATATGTGATATATGATTATATGTGATTATTTGTAACAAACTTTTCAAATATAGTGTAATTTGAGCTTCTCTTCCAAAACTCAGAGTTTATGTCACTTTTTCAGATGTTGATGAATGTGATGGAAACCACCGGTGTCAGCATGGCTGCCAAAATATAATTGGAGGATACAGGTGTAGCTGCCCACAAGGGTATCTCCAGCATTACCAATGGAACCAATGTGTTGGCAAGTCACTTTTTTTAAATTCATACATTAAAGCATGTGTTAACTTTGTGAGCACCAAGAAGTGAAGGGCAATGGTGCAGTTTGCCATATTTTCCTTTTCTGATTATAATTTAAGTTTGGCATTATAAATGTGTGCTTCTGTGAAAGGCAGAGTAGATATGAAGCACCCAGTAGCCAATGTCCTGGTTTGACAAGTGTTTAAGCACAAAATTATCTTTGAGGGTGCTGGAAGTTGACTTTGAGAGAGGTTGTGTTACTCGTGTATTTTGTGCTCTGAACAAAGGAAGTCTTATTCAGCCCTTCAGTAGTCTCTGCTCAGACACAGGTCCTGTCTGAAAGCTGGTGGTGGGTTGAACCTGACAGACTCAGAAACACAAGTTTGGATCGTTAAATTGTAAACTTAAATTTCTGAACCAAAGCATCTAAAATTTTCTTGAAGTCCTACTTGATCTGTGCTTTTATCCTTCCAACAACACCTACAAGAAGGCTGCTGCATTTAAGGCTCTTCTCTGAGCAGAATTTAAAGATGCTTCTTTGCAGCTTCAGGATACAGTTTATAATGAGTGCTTAGAGGACAATTATGGTTGTAAATAACAAATCCTAGTGCTCTTTATTTATGTTAAGAAGTAAATACATTAGTGAATTAAAATGCTTGTTTCTTCCCTATCTAAACTTTGGTTCTGTCCCAAGTCTCTGAGGCCTTGTAGCTGGGGCTGCATGTGCAGAGCATTGATGCTGGATATGACTTGAGCAAACAGAACTGGGTCCTCTGCAGAAGTCATGGAAAAAGTCTTTGCACATTTCAGTAGTGTAGCATGTAACATATTCAAAAAAGAGAGAGAGACAAGAATAATTTTTCCTCTAGTGACAGTTATGTGCATTTTTAATCATATTTAATGGGCTTCTTACAAGCTAGTCTTGTGTGCATACCCAGAGATGTGTTTGATGACCTCTTTATTCTCAAAGGGCTTCATAATTCTTTGTTTGGCTTTCTTTGCTTTCAAAAACATAAAAATGCCTTTGCTTGTTATCACTGTGGTGCTCTAGCGAGGTCTCTGCTTTTAATTATGCTTACCAAGCCTCCTGACATTTTATGCATTTTATGTGACGTTTGCTTGCTTTTGCTCCAGTCCCCTATGCCTGTAACATACAAGAGAAGAAGGAGGGAGCATAAACATATGGTGATTTTAATATTGATTAAACTAGAAGAACTTAGAGTTAAATTAGAATTTAATGTGCAGGAGGGTGAAAAAAACCCAAACCAACCAGCAATACCAGGTCTGGCTGCTGGAGGAGACTGTGGAATCTGAAGAAGTGCAGCTCTCGATTTTGGGAAACATCTTGGCTGTTTCCAAGTCTTCCTGGGTGGTAGCATTTACCCAAGTGTATTTCCAAACTAGGTGTACACTGTTATTCCAGCTTTTGAACCCATTTACTGCTGTTTGAATTTTATACAGGGAATATCAGTTTCAAAATGCACAAGCACTGGCATTTCCCCCTCTAAAATAAAAGCTTCAACCTTGGCACGACAAATACTGATCAACAGAAACTTCACCAGGGAAAATTAAACTGAGAGCCACAACTGGGGAAAGACTCAGCTGGCACTTACACCTTCTTGGACATGGGGCAGTCCAGGCAGAAACCCAAAACTACAGGGAAGGAGGCTTGGTTTCCTCCTCAAGTCCTGATGGCATCTGTCCTTCTTGCTGAAGCTGAGCACAGCAGAGCTGTGTGTTGCAGAGCACAGACCATAGAAGAGCAAGGCTGGTGCCTGACAGATCAGCTCATACAGAGTTCAAGGCTCCTGTAACTGTTTTTTTTCACTTTTAAAAAAATATTTTTTCTTCCAACAACCACCCAAAATACAGGAACTGACCTCACTGGTGTCCACATTCTTGCTGCTCTGGAGCAAGGCAAAGTGAGCGTATCTCCTCTTGGTGCAGTAACTTTCTGTGGCCCAAATGTGCATTTATGATGTTGACATAATTGTTGTGTTAAGTATGACAAATACTGAAACATCGCTCTCAGTTAATGGCAAAACAGGCTTCAGTGACACAGAACTCAGACCCAGGTTTTAATACCTTGTGGTCTCCACATGTTCACATTGTAATGTCTGTAATTTTATATGCTTAAGATACTTATCTAGATCTCCTGGGTGTACCACAGGGAAGAATCCATCTAATAGGTTTTTCCGTGACAATTCCTTCATATTCCTTGGCAATCCCAGCTCTGCAAACAGTTTGTGTCTTTTTTAGCTTATTTAATGAAGTGTTCAGGGACTTTTGATGTTGCTGCAACACATATTTAGATAATCACTGAAGAATGCTTTGGTTCCTCCCATGTCTTGTGCTGTGTGTGACTGTATCTCCTGCCCAGGCAATTCTGTAGTGCACCATGCCATAAATCAGGCTGCAAGAAGCTAAGGCATTGCTTTTAAACAAAGAACAAACAGCCACGTTGTTTGGAAAATGACAGTAATGCTCTGAATTAGTACTTACTGTCCTGTAATGCTTAAGTCAAAGATGCTGCTCTGTGCTTTACATTTTATCCACACAGTGTACAGATGACATTTCATACACATGTGTATGCACGCACAATTAATGTATGCAGTTGCTTTATCACAGAAGATGGGGAACGATAGCAATGAGAGCATTTCAAAGCAATTAGCCACATCAGACAAAAAAATTCAGACCAGATACATTAAAAAACCTAGCCACTTACAAGTAAAGAAGCCTGAAGCGACCTCAAACTCCTACAGTGCTGCACTTGGGAAGTTTGGAAAAGGGCTGGCTCAGAATGTGACATTCTTTTGTATCTACAGCTGCTTTTATTTTTACTTTACTACTTATTTCTGTACCTTACCTGTACCTCATCTTTAAATGTGAGTGTAGGGAGGGATTTACAGTGCCTGGAAAAGGTGTCAGAGCTTGATTTCTTACTCTTTTTCCTTTAATGCTGAATAGCACTATGAACATGGGGTTGCTGGACCAGATTATTGGCTGTACAAAGTTTTATTCTTCTCAGATGTTTCTGGAACAAAAAAAACAGTTGCCTCCTGCTTCTCCGCTCTCCAGAGTGTGAGCTGACGTGGCATGAAACATCTTCTGTAGAGTAGCCCAAACGTTGCTGTGTTGTATGGTTGTAGTCATCTCCTAGCAACCACTGCCCTAGCCAAGGGTGAGGCCAAGCCCTGTTCTCTGTTTCTGTCCCTCAGATGTGGCAACATGTCAAGCGTGGCCTTTCTGAAGGGGTAGGTTGGACTACACCTGAAAGTAAAAGTTAATGTGATATGTTCTGCTTCTTTTCCAGATGAAAATGAATGTCTCAGTGCACACATTTGTGGAGGAGCATCTTGCCACAATACTTTGGGAAGCTATAAATGTATGTGCCCTACTGGATTTCAGTATGAGCAGTTTAGTGGAGGTTGCCAAGATATCAATGAATGCGGTTCTGCACAAGCTCCATGCAGTTATGGTTGTTCAAATACTGAAGGTGGCTATGTCTGTGGATGTCCACCTGGTTACTTCAGAATAGGACAAGGGTAAGGGATTCTTATTTTAACCTAACAGACATAAAGGGGACACAATCCGCTCATTTCTCTGTGGTGTGGAGCAGCAGAACTGGGGGGGTATTGTCACCAATGAAAGAGAGATAGGGTTGTGGAGGTGCTCAAGAGATGGATGCGCCTGCTGATTTTGGAGATGAGGGAGGGGAAAGGTAACTGAGGGAAGGGAACGTGGTGTTAATGCTTAATGAAATTTGGTCAGGGATAGCAGGTTCAGTCATCTCTTTTTAAGGTTTTACCTCTCCTGCACACCCCAGCAGCCAGCCAAGCTCTCTGAGCTTGCTGCCTGGGAACTCACACCCCTCACTGTGATCTGTGGTGTATCACTTGTCTCCTTAAAAAAAAAATAACAACAACAGCCCTGGCCAGCTCCAAATACAAATATTATACAAGCAGCTTCACCCACTGGTTGGAAAAACAATTCCGTATGCTGTTATGTTCTTGTATGTTCCATATTCTTCTGTGTTCCAAGTGAATCATTTTTTGAATAAATGTCTGCTTTATCAAGAAAACGAATTTTCAGTTGCCCCAGTGGGAGTGTGAGGGCTGTGCATCATGTAAGACCAAGTCACTCAAATGGAAAGTAGAAAGATTGTGGTTTAAATTTTAGAAGTGACTAAAAGCTTCGGGGTATGTTATGGAAGACCTCACTTTTCAGATTTTTCGGCAGTTTCTGAAAATTGGCCTCTTTTAATGTATTCCAGGTTAGATAAAAGAAATTACTAATAACTTCTCAGAGCTTAAGCCTTGTGTTTTAAAACTATTAAATACTGGCAGATGTCTCTTAGGCAAAGCCTTATGGAGCCAGGTTCTTGAAATCGGAGGTAGCTGCATTGTGATTTTGTGAGAATTTTGCCTGTTCATTTCAGCATAATTTTTTCCTAGGAAATGAGTGCAACATAATTGCTTTATTATTTATATTCACAGTCCCCCAAATTCAGCTTTTGATAAGATCTATGTCTCGCTGGAATTAATTTTTAATTTCTTCCTTCCTCAGACACTGTGTTTCTGGAGTGGGGCTGGGGAAAGGTCAAGGACAAGAGCTTTCAGTCAGTGGAGAAGTAGACGACAACTCCCTCTCTCCAGAAGCTTGTTATGAATGTAAAATCAACGGCTATCCCAAGAGAGGAAGGAAACGCAGAAGCACTAATGAAACTGCAAATGAAGCAGAGGTAATTGACCCTTTTGGGGGAAAGGGTTTGCGGTTGTCTTGTGAAAGCCAGGCTTAAAAGGAGGCGTGCCAAGATAAAATCCCCCAGGAGAAATGTACACTCCAAAAACAGTATAGCAAAGAGCTGGTTTGGGATGTCAGGGAGTCTGGGGGGTGGCTTTCTGAAGTTGTTCACCATCATTAGGCAAAGGTCACCCTCTGAAGCCCCTCTATGCCTAATATCTATGTTGCATCAAGCACTAAAAGAAATGCCCATCCAGCTGTCTAGAGAGCAGTCCTCTCACCAGCAAAGCAGGCTCATGGTGTCAGAGGATGGCAAAGCAGGCTCATGGTGTCAGAGGATGGTGAGTATGTAAAAGGTTTGTGTAGCCTTTTGGCCACAGAAAGGCAGGACGTGTTGGTCAGGGTGGATGTGGACCCTGCCAAGCAGCACCATGTTGTGCGTCTGGGGCTGGAGCCATCTCCAAAGCAAGGAGAGAGGTCTGGACACAGGCACCTCACCTGGAGGAAGTCCAAGGCTGCCACCCTTCCTGGGGCTTGTCCAGATCCTTGTGGTCAGTCACCTAGGTTGCTGTTCTGGGGCCAAGGCTGTTCTGAGGCCACGCGCAGTGCTCGCCACTGGCCCAGGCAGCAAAACAGGAGGCAGAACTTTGTCATTGCTAGGAAGTCTCTGGGGACAGAGGCAGGTTTCCATTTGCCCGTGACTAGGGTGGTAGTGTCAGTGTCACACAAACTGTCTGCTGTGTGACAATTTTTGTCGTTATGCAAAGGATAGGCATATCTTTTCACTCATCCTTGGGGGAAGTACGTTCCTGTAGTTCTTAGAAAACATTTCTCCAAAAGGCATTCAAGGAAATGCTTCCCCACACTCCTCCTGCTGGGGGTTGTTCTGAATTGATTCTCAATTCTGAATTGGTTCTGCATTACAACAGTGAGACACGATGGCACAGAGGTGGTTGCAATTCAATGTGGTCTTCAGCTGGGCTTCCATCCCTATGCTTCCCAGTAGGAGTGCAGAAGTTGTGGTAGAAGCACGATCTTGTAATTAATGTTACTTTAAGTCCCTCTTGTGCAAAATTCAAACTTCTTCCATTACCTGGGGAGTCCCACATTGCCTTATTTTAACTTCTTCTAACCTAAAGTGAAAATTGCCCAGTCTGGTCCAATACCAGTCACTGGCTTTTAAACCTACTGTTCACATTAATTATATGCAGACTTCAGCAAACTGTAAACAGGTTGTAGAAGTGTCACCAAGTCCATAGTCATTTGACTTCTCACATTTTCATCCAGTCAAAGATGACAGTGATGTTACAGGTGAAGGGATCTGCCTGACCCGGCCAGAGAAGCAGCAGGTCATGGCAAGTTTCTAGACTGTGCAGGTATTTGTCATTCAGCTGAAAGTACCTGTCTGGGTTTGCACATGCGTGTGTTGCCTTCTCCATATAACCAAGAGACACTGAACACTCTTGTAAAATGTTGCCACACAATGTCACTATCCTGAACTAAATGTCACCCGTACTCTCTGCTCATGTGGATGTGCCAAAGAGCTTCCCTTTCCACGCACAGCTACAGGGGATTCAGGAGCCTGTTAGCTGTTTCCAGTAGGTGCTGGATGTTTGATATTGGGCAGAGTGGGTTTGTAAACTGTGTTTCTTCAGTGTGTTTCAGTACTCTCCATGATTAGTGCTGGATTTGTCTCAAAGGTGACGTAGAGCTTCCCTTGCTTTCCAAATGAAAATGTTACAGCCGATGCGCTGTCTGAAAGGTTGTCATTGCAGTGTGACTCATGCACAGGGGACTCAGGGGCAGCCCAGTTACCATCACTTGGAGGTGAGGGGCGATGCTGCTTTTCTGGCACCCCCTGTACCCACAGGCCACTCCAGCTCCACACCTAAACAAAGCAAACTGTAAAAAGCAGCACCCCTAAATGACATGCCTCCCCCACAGTCCCTGCTGTCTTCAGCATGGTCACAGATTGGTCACAGACTCCAAGCACGGAGAGGCTTGTTTTCAGGCAGCAGGACCCACACACAAAAACCTCCGGTGTGTGTCTCAGGCCCCCGTTACCCATGCAGGGACAGTCACAAAGACTATACTTTATCCTGACAAGTCCTAGGCCCATAACAGTGGACTTGACAGATGAGATTGGAGAACATCCTTTTAGAAATTAATTAATAATGAATGAGCTGGGTAAGAAATACATGCCCGTTGGCTCATGTGAAGTGCTCTGACAAAGCCAACTGACATCGTTTGTTCTTGTGCAGGATCAGCAAGCGCTGGAGCCGCCGATCAGTCTCGCCAGCTGGGATGTTGAGAAAGCAGCAGTCTTCTCCATCAACATCTCAGATCTCAGTAACAAAGATCGCATCCTGGAACTGCTTCCTGCCCTCACAACACTGACAAACCATAACCGATATTTAATTGACTCCGGAAATGAAGACGGTTTCTTTAGAATCAATAAGAAGGACGGGATAAGTTACCTTCATTTCACAAAGAAGAAGCCAGTGCCTGGAAACTATTCATTACAAATCAGTAGTATTCCACTCTATAAAAAGAAGGAACTTAACCAGCTTGAAGAGAAACATGACAAAGACTACCTCAGTGGTGAGCTGGGAGATAACCTGAAAATGAAAATTCAGATATTGCTTCATTAATTCACCAACCAAAGACCAAATAATTAAACCAAAGATAGATAGGTAGGACTGAATATTCTTCCCAATCAGATTCTCCATATCATAGGTACAATCTTACATGAGTACATTTGTATGAACGAGCACTATTATATTATTACATAAACAAGGTACAGGATGAATACCCTAGCTCAAAACAACCACTTTCTCAGGCTTTTAAGTGTAGCTGAGCTACCTTGATATGTTGAATCTTGAAAACTGGGACTTTTATCATTGGAAGTTGGCCACTGATGCTGAGACACATCATCATTTCAGCAGAGGTACAAGAATGTGCTTTCAACTGATGGACAGCTCTATTTTTGTAATTCTTAAACTTCGCTTCTCCAACTACAACTTACTAGGTCAGCCATTTATGATATCCATTTGGTGCTAGTAAATTTTCAACCTAGATTTATAAATGCACTGTAATATTTACACAACTTAGAAGCCAAAATTGCCATTATTCAGTCTAAATACTTCAATCAACCAAAGTTAGCTCAGTAGTTTATCTCAGTTATGCCTATAATACATTACATGTAAATTAAGTGTGTGTATACTGTAATCATGCTATTTTTATCAATGAAGCATTTGTAAACTAGATTAATAATACCCTTAATGTGAGGGTTTGTAATGGTGCTTATAAGACCAACTACTTGTTAACTGTATACACAAACCTGATGATAAAGTTTCTATGACTTGCCAAAATGCACTGAGGTCAGTAGGGACCATTAAACATTCTCAAAAGTCAGATGACAATCAGTGCCATCCTACACCATGACATTATGTAACGTGTCAAGAGTACCCATAGTCATTCATATCAAGAAGGGTTCAATGTCATAAATGTCACAATAAAACAGTTCTTTTTTTAGTTTATTCTGTGGCCTTGTGTTCTTGCTAAAAGTGTGATAAACTGCATTCTTACGTTTCAGGTATTATGGGTAGGGTTGGTTGTGTATCTGTGTGCACAGGTGACTTCTCCTTGAAGGTGTGCTGCTGCCATTTGGTCAGTCTTCATGCAAAGGAAGAACGGAAGAAACACAGAAACCTTCACAAATCTAAACAGCAGTGGACCTCTGTCAGATTATGCTGTGATTCCAGAAAGCAAGTTAGAACATTTCCAGTGATTTGACCTGAATAATCCTGTCAATAAGTAACTTTGGTAGCCAAAACATGCAGAAGCAGATGTTAAATCATTATACAGAAAACTTATTTAATTAACTTGAAAACTCTTGTTTGCTAAAACTGCCTCGACTTCAGATATTCCATTCTTTTAGCCCCACTTCCACAACTATTGTCAAATAATATAAAACTGATAAAAAAAGGGATAATCTAATACCAAAAGCCATCATGAGTTGTAGCTGGGTTTTAATATCAAATGAATTATTAAATGATGTGGGTGTTCTTGTATACACAAGTGCTGTAGTGTATCTTTTAGCAGCAGAATATTGTACTGAGGTGTGATGCTATAAAATCTGGAAAAAAAAATAATGCCAGCTGTGTCACTGAAACTGCTGATTAAACAACACTGTAGTTGATAGAAGGAACATATATTGAGCTATACTGGCTTTGGAAGGGAAATGTACTGTAATAATTCACTCCAAATTGTATTATGTTCTGTAATTAGATTTCAACTCTCTTTGATTTTCTTCCGCATAACAAATATAACTATATAAAAAGGACTTGTGCACAGGGTTACTTTGATATTTTTAATAGACCGTGTCTGGATTTTATTTATCATTGTGCCAAAATGTTGAAGTGTATTTTTTCCACATGTTGCGTAACTATGGCAAAATATAATCGGAGCTTTACAGTGGTAAATGGCACTCTCATTTCAGCAGGTTGGGAGTGATTTTTAATGCCAGTGTCAGTGGGCAAGATCATATGGTTTATAGTTAAGTGTATGGTTTGAGTATTTTCTCTCCAGCCATTAAACACCAAGAGGAACTGAGGAGAATGGTTCCTGAAAGACCTGTCAGGACTCTGTCTGCAGAGTTGGTTTAGTGTGTAAGCTGCTCTGTGACACCTTCTCATGCCAAAGGTCCCTCGATTGTTTTCTAGCAGCCCCAGTGTTGCCTGCACAGTTCTACAAAGCACCTTTGGTACGCTGCAGACACAAGAAATCTTGACAGCATCTCTTCTAGTGATTAAAAAATTGAAGGCCTGGTCTTGCTGTACGGATCTGCACATAAAAATCCATTTTCTTGTGCAATTATTCATTTGTCTCTTTGCAGCAGTGCCCTTTAACTGGTATGTCATTTTTGGCTGTCAGATTTGGTTGCTGTATGTGTGCAATTATTTACATTAGCTTGAATTTCTGCAGTTTCCTTAGAGTCTCAGTGAAGCAAAAAGGTTGCATAATAATACTGCCTGAAAACTGCAATTAAGAAGTGGTTTGTAACCTACGGTGCAATTTAAAATAATTTCCTGTATTCAATTTGACAGTGGGATCCCAGAGTGACTCTAAGCACTAGACAGACGGAAACAGGTCTTTATGAATGTGTATCCTTTTGAATTTGAAAAATATCCTTTAATTGCAAGGAAATGGTGAAATCTTTAATTATTTGAAATTACGGTGTGGCTTCCCTCCACTGCGATTGTGCGTATGACTCGGCATAGATGCATGCATGGATAATATCTATAATTTTCGGTTTACAGATGGCTTGTTACTGTACATTCAAATCATTCTCTTGTTGTGTGTTGTAACAGTATCTCATGAACTTGACGACTGACGTGTATTTTGGCAGAACATGACCGTTTCCACAGTCTCCCCTTTAAGCTGACTTTCAAAGGTCCCGAAGTGTTTGCTTTCTTACAGCAGGTCCCAAGGGGTCACGCTCAGGTTTTCTCTAAGATAAATATCCGACGCTGGGATTCAAGTTCAGCTTTGTGCTTTGGAAGAGCTTATCTGGTTGAGACTTCTCCTCACGGACAGGCCTGAGCAATTTGGAGGACAGGACGCCGTGACTGGTGCCGAGCAGCCGCCTGCACCGGCAGCACCAGGAGAGGTACGTGTGGGACACGGCAGCACCAAACCTGCTGCTCCCCACAGGCTGGGGGTGGCACGGGCAGGGCAAAAGCTGCCTCACGGCTTTTAAAAATCAACGTTTGCTGTGAAGGAATTTTTAGGATTTTCCCCTTTAAACTGATGCTGTACTTGCTCCGTGAAAGCCTCGCAGTTCTCCTGCCGATCTGACAGCTTTGGCCAAAATGAACAAAATCATAACAGCTCGTGTTGAGCTGCAGAGCTGCTACTTGCTGAGAAGGCATCAACCAGAAGATCAGGCGGCAGCTTCTCTTTCACCATCTGACAAGAAAATCCTATATTTTCAGTTTAGAGGGGAAACCAGAGTTCAGCAGCTGATGAGGCCAGGGCTGCCTGTGGAGCTGCGCCCGGCTGCCCCCCACCAGGTAGGAGTGCAGCTAACGGGACCCACCAGCTTCCTAAAGCAGAGATGTCTGGGCCCAGGATCTTGCCTACTTCACCCTCTCCCTGGAGCAAATCTTCAAGCTTTTCTGCTTTGGTTGGCTTCAGGCTTGCAGGAGTGGCCAGCAGCTAAGGCCAATATGTGATGTACAGCAGGTTAATCCAGTAAATCCAGGTTGGCAGAGTATTCACCCAGAGTAAGCCCTCATATTATCACCGTTTTGGCAGAATAACGTTCAGCAAAAACTCGTGTTCAGAAAATCCCAGAGCTTTTAGTTATTGCCTGTGGGCTGAGCGTGTTGGATGCCTGCAGAAACCCATATGGCCCCTGTGTGAGCTCCTGCGCTTACACGTCTGCACTGTGGGTCCAGGGATCACACTGGGTTTGGATGCTGTGAAAACTTAAAGACAGGGTGAGCAGACACCTGTAATTTGGAGCAAAATATGCCATAGGTACCCCACACAGGATGCAGATGCAGCAGTACCAGTTAAAAAAAAAAAAATGTGACGGTGCTCAGTAGTTTTCTGATGGAAAAAAGATTTTTGGGTAAGTATCCAGATCAGTGGGCTACGTGGGGATAATCAAAAGTGACACTGCTGGTGAGCAGGACCCGGGCTCTGCCAGCTTCCCTGCTTGTCTCTCAGATTGCTGGATGAACCAGCCAGGAAAACACGGCTACCACTTAGTTTTCTTTGGAGGTTGATTCTTTATTCCTGTCATTCCTATGTGAGGTGCTTCAGGGTGATTTTATTTTTTCTCTGTGACAACAGGAGAAATTATATTTTTTTTAAGCAGCCTGTGTGGGACCGAGTTTGACCATAGCTGTAGTGCAGTACATTACTCAGTCAGACAGGTAGGAAAGCTGTCTGGGCTCTTTCACTTTGCAGTGTTGTGTGTATGCTTGCAGCTCTCTATAAATGCATTGTTATTGTAATCATAATAATAAATACTAGAGCTGTGAGAAATGTCTATAACCAAACCCAAACCAGGTGAAACTCCCCTGGTTTTGGGTTTCATTACAAACTTCAGGCTCAGGCCAGGTTTGTCGAGGTTCATGAACCTCTCTCTGAAGCTGGGCTCAGTTTCAAGCAATCCTGGGCCAAGTTTCAGGCAAATCTGGGCCAGGTTTTGAGTAAATTTGGAACAAATTTTAGGTGAATAAGAGATGATTTATGATTTTAGGTTGAAACCATACAATCCTTGGAGTCTTTGCCTGGTTTCAACCTGTAACCAGGAAATCTTGGCACTTTGGCTGAGTTTCACTTTGATATTGAATTTTTACTCTGGTGGTTTTGTTTTTACAGTCAAGAGATGAGTCCTAAGAACAAACTACACAGAAACTGGTTCACCAGGTGGAAGCCCAAGGCCCTGCATTGCACTGAGCACACACCTGTGATGCTGCACCAGCAACAAGGTGTGTTCCCCCCACCGCAGGTGACACCGTGCATGTCCAGCCAACAGTCTGACATGGCTTGTGCTGTCCCAGTAAATCCTCCAAATAATTAAGCCTTCTCCAAACTCTTAATCTGAAGTTGCATGTGCAATTTCCAAGCCTGGACTTCAGGTTTGGCTTTATGCAACAAAGATCCAGTCCATACTGCATGTTTGCATTTTTAGGAGTAAATTCAGTTAAGGTACAAGACCCATGGTCATCATCCCCACATTGCATTTAAATAGGGCTCACGTCCAAGCACATGATGGAGAAATGGAGCTTCTTACCTGAATTGCTGAGAGTCAGAGTGATGTGGAGCCAGTTCTCCAGCCTAGAGGTGGCCAACAGAGTTACGGCTCCCAGCTTGCCAGTGATGCCAGCTCAGCATAGATACATTAAAGATGGGAAAAAAGCTGAAAACACTTCTTATGCAGATTTCTTTAGATTCATTCAGGCACTTTAAGGGGATCTCCAGACATAAACTTGTCTTTTTAAATAAAAATATATATATCATCATTAAACCCTTTGATCATGAGATTCTTTTTGTGCCAAACATAAACTGTAGATGGAAAATATTTCAGCAGGAGCTGGCTTTGACTATCAGGCAAAATATGAACAGCTGAAGTGGGAATATAAATGCTGAGTCCAGAGAAGAAGGTGAAAGCCCAAGTTGCTGCTGCTTTGAGAAACACGTGATAGGAGGGATGGGCAGGAAGAGAGGAGGAAGGTGCCAGCGCCGACCAGACGAGGAATATGAAGGGAACCGCACTGTCAGTCTGTATTCACATCAGCACAAAGCTGAAACAACAGGAAACTGGGAGAGAGGAGAAAGGGAATGAGCAACTCGGCAGCCCTAGCCCTGCCAGGTGGCTGCTCGAAAGACTTTTTGACATGAATCAACATCCATCTGCCCTCACGATAGCCAGCTCCACAACGCTACTGGCCTTAGTGCAAAGCCTTCCCCATCAGCTGACATTCCTGAGCCAACCAGCACTTTAAGAAGGACCATAAAGATGTCCATAGCACTTGGCTGGTAAGAAGTTACCAAATGAACCAGACAAAAAAAAACCCAAGACCTGTTGGCACCAGATTATTATGAGACCTTAGCAAGTACCGAGTGTAGACTGTAAGACCTTAAAGACAATTACTCATTTACTGAATCAAAAAAAAAAAAGGTAACCAACCAAGAAAGAATTTAACAGATCTCCCCTTCCACATGTTTTAAGTTGTAGTTGCCAAAGGCATAAAGCCCTGTCACTGAAAGCTTTTCACTACCTGGCTTGTGCCTCCAATTTTCAAATCTGCTCCTGTAAAAGCACTGGGGAGAAGTAGCCATGACAAAGGATGGAAAGCTCCAAGATCCCCTACCTGTTAGTAGAGCTCTTACATCAAAGCACCACAGATGAGATGCTGCCATGTGTGATACCAACCATGGTTTCTGCTCTCAGGGTACAACTGTGGCATGACACACCACAAGGCCAGAGATGGAGAATCCTAAGTGGAGACTTGGGCCATGAGAGCTGCTGTATGGCATGGCAAAGTTTGGGTGAGGGATGGGTGGAGGTTCTGAGGACACCTGATCTATATTTCTAAATCATGTATCATGTCTATGTTGAATGGATTGAGACTGGAAGTGGCATTCAGCGATGAAAAGAAAGGGAGAAGAATAAGGCTGAAATCTATCTCCTACCCATGTTCCCAGACCAAAGAAAAGATGCTGCATACCAGCAAGCAGAACTGTATTTCAAAAGCTCACTCATCAATAAAGCCAGTTCTGTGTGAACTTGCCCATTATGCATTTGCCCCATAATTAGATTATGTCACTTAGGAGACTGAATTTATTAAAGACTGTGTTGTCACCCATATATATGCCTACTATGCATTCCAATATCCCAAAATATGCTGGGAACAAGCATGTTTTCTGCTCCACATTTTAAGCACAGATAAAACCATGGGAGGAAATTGTGGGTCCCAGCGTGACCACCAGGCCCAGGTTGAAGGCCAAGTCTGGCAGGAGTTACACAATCCTCTGGTGAAAAAGACCAATTATTTGTGTTGGGTTCATTTGTAATAACAAACAGCACAGTTTTAAGTTCCCTGCAGACCAGCCTGGAACTCTTTAAAAAAAAAATAGAGAGTTGGTAAAGGATTTAGGCAGGGGGGCCTCTCAACCAGCCCCGTAAGCATCAAGTACCTCGTGTCCTTCATGTTCTCTAACCAGGAGAGAAGCAGCTAAACGTTGTACTTTGAGCACCAGCTGGGAAGGCAGGGCAAAAGGGAAAGAAATGATGATTTTGCTGTCAACTGGGCCCCTATCCCTGCAAAATCTGCAAGTAACCAAACTCCATTTCCTTCGAGTCTCAGTGGTGCCACCAGTCTGTCCCATCTGGGCAGTAGCATGCTCTTCAGATGTTCTGCAACAACAAAGCCCCAGAGTAATAACTAGTCATTCTGCCACGTCTGAGCTGCTGTGATCTATGCTAGAGCTTTATAGCACAGTCATGTGTTGATGGTGCTTCTCTGCTACTTGTGCAGAAGGAGCAAAGTATCACCAGGCTTTCTTTTGTACAGCTGCTCTGGAGCCAGAGCTCACATGCAGAGAGATCAGCTACAGGCCTGCAGCCAGTCCTTTCAGTAACACAGAAATGGCATTTGCAAGGCAACAGCAGTGTAAAGGCAAGGGAAGGACCTCCAACGCCAGAGAGAAAATACGTATTAATGCACAGAATTATGTTCTATGTGGGCATGGATCCTGAAGCTAGTTGCTGCCCCTTTTTCTTTCCTTGGAAACAAGGAAAAAAGATAATAGTGAAAGCCAAGAGTTATTTTATGTTCTATTAGTCTAGATTTGTCCAGATCTCCCCTTCTTGGGTGGATTCCTTCAGCAGCAAGTAGGTTTGGTGGAGGGTCACTCTGCATATGCTTCACTGCTCCAAAAATATATCAGCAAACTGATCTCTCGTGACCCAGGGTCCTGCTCAGAATAGTTGGATTGTGTTTATAAAGTGAAATAAGAAAGATGGTGGTTGATCATAGTAATATAAACTATAGCATGGAAAATGAATTTTGAATGAAATGCACAGATAAACCATTTATCCTCACCAATACCCTCTCTATGTTTCTTATCCCAGTAATTGAGACCATGTGTTGTGCTGCAAACAATAACTATGGGAAATTACTCATTCTTCCTTCATAAACTTGGGAAATGAAAGTGATGGGAAGTATGATCATCTTGATTTTTTTTTTTATGTTAGCAGCTCTAAATTATTAGGGTGGGAAGAAAATGTCAATAGAACATAAAAGTGCTTTGTATAGTGTTCACATTTGCTCATACTTTCAAATCCACTGTGGCTTATTAGTTCATGGGAAAAATGACAAAAAGGAATAAAACCCAGAAAATGAATCCAGTATCAACATCTTGCCTCTATAGTAACAGAGAAATTGTAACTTGTGGGTAAAAAGTGACAATATTAAGAAATGTTTGTTGGGGAAACTGTGGTGATTAACCCTCTCCTTCCCCCAGTACCTCCAGCTTCCCGGCAGCCTGACACATTCCTGCAGATTAAAGAGTGTCCATGGCTCTGTGCTGCTCCTTGTATTCGAAGCCTGGAGCTAGCGAGGCCCTTAACCTCTGCTTCAAGAGTTTATTGCTCAGCTGTAAAAATTCTCCCAGGGCTGAAACTTGACAGAAAAATGCCTCCGCCTGGGAGGAGTTTCTGTTCTGAGTTTGGTTTGAATTACTTCAGCCCTTTTCCACTTGCAGTAGGACAATGGAGCAGGATTCCCCCTCTCCCCTTCTTTTTTTCTTTTCAAATAAAGTGAACATCATACCAGGGCAGTAGAGATGGCAGGCGGCACTCGGAGCACAGCCCTCTCTGCAGCTGTATGGGGTCAGTGCTGGCCACTGCAGCAGCTTCCCTGCCCTGTAAGGAGCCAGACTCCATCCCTTTCCTCGTACAGACTCTGGCTCAGACACTGGCTTGTGCCATCTCTGTGCCAAGGCTGCCGAGGGCCAGCTTGGCCATGGTGCAAGCTGGACAAGTCCAGCCCTACCTCTATTGCTCGAGGGATCAGCTCACTGTGATGCAGAACCACCCGGGGCCACACCTGCGTGGGGATTTTGGCTTTTCCCAGCACTGGATGGCACATGTGCCTGTCCTCCCGCGGTGGAGGCACAAGCCAGCCCAGCTCGGCCCCGGGTGAACGGTGGAATACTGGGTGGTAAATTTCCTGGATAAAGGGCTTGGCCCAGGAAAACTGCTCTCTGCTGACCTCGGCCTGAGCCAGGGGACTCATTTCTAAAAGCAAGAGTGTAAATCTATTACACTTCTGCATGGGCTGCCTGCAGGGCTGGGAAGTCTATTATAATAGTCAACGCTTTATGAATGAAGTTCGGCCCCCACCAAAGTCAATGGCAAAACTCCCATTGATTTCACTGGAACAAGATTTTGCCCTGAATCCACAAAGTGCCCCTGGGACCTCACCCATGCCCAGCACACCCATCCACAGCTCTGCTGGGGGAAAGGAAAGCAGAGAACAGAGAAGAGCCCTGGTGCTCCCTCAGCTGAGCCTGGGTCCTGTGCAGACAGATGTGCTGAGAATATCACTTTGGCAACACCGCCAGGCCTGTTGGGTGTGAGATAGGTATCACACAGCTGAAGTGGCTGACGGAGACACTTTGGCACAGAAGCAGAACTTTATAGGTCAGTGGAGTTTTGCCCTGGGCTCTCAGAGGGCCAAAGCACAAGTAACAAACAAATAAAAATTTCTAAGGATGAAGAGATATCCCACCCGCCCAGGAGTGCCTTGACCCTGTGCCAGTGATCCAGCCTCCATAGTCACTTCTCTGTGTGCATTTAATTGACTGAACAGCTATTTGATATCATCCAGAACCACTTATAAAATTAAATGTTATTAAACATAAGGGCAGACTCATAATACTTGCCAACACTTATTTCAGTAATGATGCTATGCTTGCCACTCCACAGATCTGACCTGTCACTTGAGAACTCAAATGACCCATAACTTAATGTCTTTTATCCATCTATAAATTCAGGCAGGTTTGTTAACTGGACCCGGCACATTATGTCATATTCTGTCCAATTCTTTTACAACCATATAATGGCTTCCTGCTTGTACACTTTCCCATCACCCCAGCACATATGACCCCTGGTGACAATATTTTCCCATCTACCTGAGTAAATGAACAAGTAAGATCAGAATCTTATTCCTGAAAACAGCTAAGGAAGTTAATTGCTGTTATTTAACAGCTATTTCAGTGGTTTCTTCTTTTGACAACTTTCCCATACCTTACCATTTGCTAAGTGGACCAAAAGGGTTTCTCCATTTTTTGATTGAAGGAACTTTTTTTCTTTAACAGCTACTTTAGAGACACCCTCCCACTGATCACAGGTGACATCATCTCTAAGATATGCTGTGGGATTTCTCCTATATGGAGCTCTTTCAACACTGATATTGGTTTGGGAGTTCAAATCTGAAATAAGAGCAGTCTGGCACCCTAAATGCATGATTTGTACGTGGATTTTTTTTGATGTCTAGAAAGAGCTGGGGTTCAGTCAGGTTTGGTCCCCATGTGGGCAGAACATTGATAGCAGCTCCTTACCATGTGCTGCAGTCTAATGCAGGTGAAGCTCGTGCTCCATCCTTTCTTTTGGGTGGCAACTGATCCAGTCTCTCCTTCACTGCCTGCTTTCCTGAAAGACTCCCATGAACTCAGCAGCTGTTAGACATTTACCACTTGGTTTGGTGTGGCTGAAGCTGACCAGTGGCTTTGCACTTTCTCTAGAAGAGATTTAGGCACACGTACAAAGAAAGCAACTGTGAGTATTGGAGTTATCTCATGGCTTATAGTTGCTGTGAAAAAGTTCAGCTGTACAGAACTTGACACAACTTCAGTCAATGCTGTATGAGGGGTTCCTTTCCATTCCTCCATCTTATTATAGATGCTAATTATAAAAGTGTTCCTTTTTAATTTTTTTTCTTTAAACTAAAGTGCTGTAAATGTCTCTTTAAAAAGAAGAAAAAAGAATCCTTCATCCACCTTGTGCTGTGATACCAGACAGTCTTTTACTTAGAGCCAAATACATCTCCCATTGGACTCTGAAAATCAATCCATTATTTTTATTTCTCCTTTTTCTCCTTTGAATGCACAGTTTTTTTCTGCTTTTTACAGTCATTTCCCAGATTGCTTCCTGACGTTACATGGCATCAGAATTGTTGCTCCAGGGAATGAAATGGTGCCCACAAGTCTATCACGTGAACTCCTTCATAGCACCCAGTCCCTTCAGGTCAGAAGAAGCAGGTGTCACGAGCCAAATTTCTTTTCAGCAAGGATAGAAATATAAATTGATCTATTAACTCTCAGTACTGCCTGGTCTACTATAAGCACCAAACAAAAGGCACTTGCTGCTTCTCTTTTGCAGAGCTGTCAGGAAGAGACCCTGTGTCTGCAATCTGCTCTGGGACCTGATTTGACTTTTTAATCTCACCTGATCTTCAGGATATTAAGACAGAAAACAGCTAACATCTATGGATGCCACATAAATGGGTATAAAAGAGTGAGCTGTGCTTATGGTACTTGGTGCTTGAAGAGCTCAAATAATTAAATGGTTTATTTTGAGCAGCTGTATGAAATAGACCTTGCTGGTAGCTCTGAAGTCTAGAGGCAATTGCAAATTGGGAGAGAGTGAGGGGTTAAATAGAAAGAAACATATTCTATGAAGACCACGGGAAGTACATGTAACCCTTGTGGTCCTGCCATTCTGATTTGGGAAGCTGAATGTGTTTGTTTACTGATTGTAAGCAATAAAATTATTTTTGTACAGTAGTGTTAAATAATTGCCTCTTACAAGATCAATGAATTTCTTTACAGATGCCACTAAGATCAATTGTAGTTGTAGACTGAGTAAAGTAATTCTAAATGGAATTATGATAAACTTTTTCAGATTAATAAGATTAAATAACATAGGGAATAGAACAGCTAGCTGGAGATGTAACTGATAGGGCTAAATTCTTCACTGATTACTATGAAAAAAAAATTAAGAAAGATTGCTGGTATTGCAGTATCCAGAGGAGGACAATCCACTGTAAAATAACTTCCTAGTATAGATTTTATGGCTAAACATTTAGAAGCCTCTTTCAGAAAGCAGAGTGTTACCAAGAGGATTAACAGCCCTAGCAGAGGGTGGGCGGACTTTCAATGAACTCTCCCTGCGAGTTTCCAATCAATGAACTCAAACCGTCTTTTATTTTGCAGTCATTTATCTGTTATATTCAGTTTGATACCTAAGGGTTGTTTTTAAAATTTTGTAGTGCAAATCTTTCCTGCTTGGTACGAAAAAATCTTTATATAACCTTGTGAAATTGCATAAGCAAAAAATGGCTGTTAACAGCTGCAAATGTTTATGGGGCTCTCCTGTGCTGGAGCACATTGGCAATTAAAGGTAGTTAGCAGGAGACTGGCTGGTGTAAACATCTGCAGCCAATAACTACAGCCTGTTCCCATTCCCCTGTTTTCTGAGGATTTGTAGTATTGTTAAGCTGGTCGGATGAAGAAAACATGATCAGTGTGTTCAGGATTTTGAGCTACTGAAGACGATGTAAGTAGGTCTGCTTTTGTCTAGTCTGAGCTGTTGTTATAGCTGTAGCAAAGTCTCTCTGCATGTTATGAACCAATTTGGTTGCTAAAAGGCTATGAGAAATAAGCAATGAGTAGCGCAAAACCAAAGCTCAAGGAGCAATTCAAAAGACCCTTCCAGCTTAGAAAAGACTAATCTTATTTTCTAAGGACGATATTATTTCTCAGAAAAAAAGCTTAATTTTATCAGCGAGGCATGAGTGGGGAGAGGAATTCCTCTCAATTGCTGCTACTGTTTGGTTTATGGGCTGAAAACACCAAGTGAGAGGGAGTGATATCCAACCTGAGAATGATGCTCCGGAGTCACACTGAGGAGTCACACAATGCTCTGCAGTGTCAAGTCCCAGCTCTCCTGCCCTCGGCCTGTTCCCCGTGGCTGGGGAAGCACCAGTGCTACGGGTTTCACTGCCAGAGGGCCCTGATGTCCAGGGGCATCACTGCAAGTTAAAGGTTGCAGATTCTCTTTTCTTTTTTATCATGCGTGCTTGCCAGATAGGGATTTAGTACTTATTTGGTGTGTTGATAATTAAAGTGTTTGTGATACTCAAGGACAAATCACCCTCTCCTGGAAATTAAACATTCATTGCTAAAACCTCCTGATCCTCAGTGAGTATTACATTAGTCAATTTGTGGCTAGCCCAGTAACTCGATAGCAGCGAATTATGTAGTTATGTGGGAACTCTGGTTTTTGGAACAGGCTGATGTTCTCAAGCTCAGGCCCAGTGCTGCTAGGGTGTGTCGTCTCTGTGAGGCACTTGGAGGAAAGAAAAGGCTGCAATGCCACAGTCTCCAGTGCCTTTCTGGAGGACAAAATATAGTACCAATATTACATTAGGATAAGAATGGGAACGAACAGAATTATTTCTCCACCAATACCTTTCCTTTATGGTGAGACACTGGTTAAACAGGCTTTCAGTCGACACTATGTTCAATTACCTCTTTTACTAATAACTGTTTTAAGTTTGGACATGATAAATGAGTGGAATTTGTGCTGACCAAATATCCTTGTCTGTACCTTCAATTCCATGCTTAAAAGTTTTACAGGACCCAGTATAGGTAACTGGAGAAGGTTATTTCATCGTTGTGGGATAATGAGGGAAATAAACTAATCCTGACTTGTGGCAGAAGCAAGTCTTGATCCTGGTGTCCACTTACACTTGTGCTGGGTTTAGTCTACCGCTGGATTAAGGGTAACTACCAGATTCTTAGCCAAACATCCCTGTCAGCCCAGGCTGAAGGCAGGGGAGGGATGACATCTGAGGACCTAAAACTCAAAGTATTTCTCTCCGTTCACTCTAAAAATAGTTTTGTTGTTAAATTCCACTGATGCCACTGATTCTAGCAGAAAGTCTCCCACTATTTTTTTAAATCGCAGCTACCTTCAGTAATTACATAGCAGCCTAGTGCTTCTTCATGCTTTTTAATCCATTCAGACTTCAAATATACTTTGGAAATTAGAGAGAAAACTGGATTGTAATAGAGCCAAGTAATAATCTGTTGAAGTCACAAGAAACATTCAAAGAGATACCAACATGGCTTTTAAAAATAGCAAGTTAATTGTTACTAACTGCCAGATTCTGCTCTGCCTCGTGTATTTGTATGGTTTGATTCACTAAAGACCAGGGATGCTGGTCAGTGTGGACCTCTTACAGTCACCTTTCAGCTTTCAGAAGCTACAGGGCCTTTCTGCAGCAGATGGAAAGGTCTGGAATCTAAGATACCTTCCTCAGCCACATAGAGGGGTGTGTTTGTGTGTGTGTCTGTCCCTGAATTCCAAGAAATATAATGGTGTTGGAGGTTTTTTTTTTATTTTATACAATAGCAAAAGAGATGGTTTTAATTTTATGGTTATTGATGTAAGTAAGCACATACACTTTGTAAGAAGTGTTTGAGTTATTGTATGTCTGTGTCCAAGGCTATTGTATCAAACATGTATTTCAGAGCCAAGATTCTTGTCCAAGAACCCACCCAAAACTTTACTGTATGAGGTATGAAGCAATAATGGGACCCACTGATTCATCATTTGATGAAACCAGGAGTGCCCAGTATTGCCCAACAGAAGGTTACGTAGGGCCCTAATGAAGTGTTTCTCTTGCATAAAAGGGAACAGATGTAGCCAACCTCATGAGAAACAGAGCTGTGACCTGCTGTGAGTTCCCATTGGGCAAAGTCTCTTTCAGATCTGAGAAGTTGCTCCAGCTGAGTCAGAATATTCCTCTGGTACCACTGTGCCTCCACAGGCTAGATTTCTCGATTCAGATCTGGGTTGCCGTAGGCTACATTCTACCATGTTTCATTTAGTTACTGTATTGGCAAAATATCTTCACTCTTTGCAAACTGTTGGAAACCTGACTGCTAGCTGAGGTTTCCTGAGCTGCTGAGCTGCTAGCTCTGCTCTAGAGACCAACAGCAACTGTCCACAAATAGGTTCTGCCCTAGAGACTAGGGCTGTATCTCACATGGAGAATCAAGCCCTGTCACCTTGCCCAAGTTTTAAATGACAAGAAAGATTATGAATCTTCCTGCTGTACTTTGAGGTATAACTGTAATTGTGTTTGCCCCAGAAGTAACTCCGCTGGCAACACAGTAAAGTAGAAAGTCTGTTCTTTGAACTGAAGAATAAATGTGACAAAGTGACTCTTGTGAGCTTGTATCAATCTTAACATAAAGATGTGCTGTAGCAAAGATAATGTAGGCTTCTGATATTAGCAGACTAGGTGAAGAATAAAGAAGAAATACTGACAGGTTTGTTGCTGACCGAGGAGTCTAGATAAGCCTAATGTCTCCTAATGAACCAACGTCTTCAGGCTAGACCAGACATGGGAGCTTATAAATCCAAACAATATCTTGTGTAAACAGTATAGTAAGTGGTTATGCATTGTATTTCTTCTGCATGAAGTCAGCAGCACACTGACATCCATTGCAGTTACTGTATATTGATGCAAGTGTTTCAGGGAATTCTGGTGTTAAGGGCCAGAATAAACCCAACTAGCATAATGGGGCATGCTCCCATTGGCATTCTTGTTGCCTGCCACCCCATCCTAGAGTTATTTGCTCAGTGGTGTTAGAGTTCCAAACCAGATCTTTATTAAAGCTTCCAGGAAAGCAACAGCACTGTGGATGTCAACAGGGCCTTCAGCATCAAAGCCACAGAATAAAATTATAGATGGAAAAGACCCGTTAGGTCATCTGCTCAACCCATCAGCCAATGCAGGATTGTTCTCTGTGGTGTGCTTTTTCCCTTCTTTGTCTGCATCGGGCCAAAGGGGTTTCCACAGCTTCCCTGGGGAGACTATGACATAGCTAACTAGTTCTTGCCCTTAGGAATAACTTTGAGTGTGTGAAATAACAGAAGTATTCTAAGTTTCATTTTAATGGAGAAAAGAAACTCTGAGAGAAGGACCCTGACTCTTATGACTATACTGTATCTCAGATGCAATTCTATATTAATCACTTTTGTATACAGATCATATGAGGCTAACAGTGTGTCCCACCCCACAGCTGTCTCTTTCAGTAATTATTCCTTGGACAGATTTTGTCATCTTTCAGTAGTAAGGAGTGCACAAACCCTGAACAATTGCATTTCACTTGGCAAGCATTCAGAATTTGCCCTAACTAGTGTTTGAAGTGTTCTGACTCTTACTCCTTTCAGTTGTGCCAAAGTTCTTTGGCAATTAGTGATCTTATGTCCCAGAAACCCATAAAAATTAATTCCAGCATTTCTTTAGGTGAATTAAAAACACTCAAGAGATGTTTACTAAAAACAACTGCATTTATAGATAGAGGACTCTTGACAGTTATTGATTTAAGACTTCCAAATGTATTAATTTGAATTGCTTGGGTACCTACTGTTGATCAGTCATAACTTTCTGGCATCTTGACCTTCTAGCCAAATATATGAACGTAACCTTGGGTATTGGGCATTAACAAACATGAATCCAACTATTTTTTTCAGAGGGAGTAAAATACTTCCATAGCTATTAAAATGTGATCCTCTGACTTTTATTGAAGATCTATGTGCATATAAACAGTTGGAGTTGGCTATGGAGATAGTTTTAAAGTAAGGCCGGTAGTCTTGGCATTCTGATGAAGTCTGTATCAGTTTCACAGTTCTCAGCCACTGAAAATTATATTTAGCATGCAGTTATGGAGGATAACTTTAAACATATTAGTTGTAGAGCTATGGAAGGTCATGATTAGTTGTGCTTTACATAACGAGCAAGGACTCAGAAGAAGCCTTCGTCTGACTGCCGCTTTGGCTGTGGGGAAGAAATCTGAATACCCAACACATCTTTGTTAGCAGTTGGATGTCATTTTCTTTTGTTTAGCATTTGCACAGAGCTCTGTGTAATGCAGGAATATAATTAAGCTTTGCCAGCAACAGCATCAGACTTCAGGAACACGCACAGGCCAGCAAGACTATGCAATGTACGTTATCATAAGGCAGCAGTAGAAGAGGCAACTTAATAGACTTATGAGGGAGTTGCAACAAAAGGGTTTTCCCTGGACTATTTGCATATGCTTTAGAGTATTAAATCAGGAGTTTTGCTCTTAGGTCTAGTTTTGGTTCTAATGCCTCATTTGTAAGCACTTTTCCTTTGTACCAGTTAAACAGAGCTTAAATTATTTCTGTACTGTTCATGAGAAGTGAGCAAATTTCACATGAATCTTTCAGCTATTTAAACATTCCTGCCATTGCCTGATAGCTGATGGCACACCTGGAAAATGAGAGTTTGACAAACCAGAAAGCAGAGCTCAATAAGCAAAAGCATGGGGGGAAAGTTGCTATCCAGGGAGACCCTAAGGGATCATAAGAAATGAGTTAAACCTTATCTTTCTCCATATCTTCTCTATTTGCTGAATCATTATATTTATAATAAACCCCAGTTTCATTCCTGCGCTGGGTTAGTACCAACAAGGTAGTGTCATGATTAACAATCCCACCATAGCCCTGGTTTCAGTGTTGCATTGTTTTTGCTGATCTGTGGCTCTAGAGGCACTCACTGTCCTCCAACAGCTCAAATACAATGGAAGCTGGAGGAGTAACCCATTTGCAGGGCAGGTGTTGCCAGCATGCTGCCTCAGTGCGTGGTGTTAAAGCTGACTCTTCCAGACAACCATGGCTCTGCGTGAATTTCTTTAGCCTGAGTGCCAGCTTAAACAGACCCTGTCCCTCTCCTCATCCAGCTGTTCTATGATTTTGGCAGCTACTCAAAATTTCTTGGAATAATTGCAAATGAGTAATAATTTTTCATTTAGCTTGTATGTGATCCTGGCATCAGTGATCATTTGCATGCTTTCATATATACATAGCTGTGTCTTTCAACACATGGTCTGAATGTTTAAATAGCAAAAATTAAGAGTAGGGGGACAGAGGTGGAGTCAAATTTGTTCTTTTCTTACTAATGTAGACTCTAACAGTTTTAAAGATTTAAAAATAAAAATGTAGGTCCTGTTGGCAAGTAGGAATATGCAGGACTGAAAAATCCAGAATCCTGTTGTAGGAACCAAACTACTCAGAAGTGCCCGAGCTGTGGTTTTCTGCTCAGTCTAGGCTGTCCCATAAATGCTAAGCATCTAGAAGGTCATCCAAAGAAAAAGTGCAAACAGAGGCTACTTTTCCTACACAGCAGACTTCCAGCCTGCTCAAGATACAATGGTGAAAGCTTGCCTGTTTTGACTATTAGTCTTACTCAGCTGGTATTTGGGAAAGCTATGTACAGCAGTCTGGAGGCTCTGTGCAGATCACCTGGGATAGGACACAACATAGTCATGCTTCAGGAAATGTGAAGCCCTCTTTAAAGCTGCTCTTAAAGCCTCTCTTAGCTAGAAACTGATAACAAGATGTACAGTGCTGTACTTGGGTGAGGAATTTTCTGACAAAAACACCAATACCTTGCTGCCTCCCTAGAGCAGCAGTTTGGCTTTTCATTTCATAGCAGTCTCCCAGGCACTGAGCATTAGCCAGTTTTTCCTGGACAACTTTTATTAGTTTAATTAATATGATTAATATAAACAAATAAAAACAACCAAAACAACAATAGAACCTACCCCAACCCCCCCAAAAACCCCTCACCAAGAGGATGAAATGGGAACTCTTAGTCCATTCTGACTCAGCTGACTCCTTTTCTTCATGTCTAGGGAGGGCAATGAGTTCTCTGTCACCGGATCCATGATTTCCTGCTATTTTCACAACCCCTTTTTCAGTTTCCTCACATTGCTAATGCCTTAATGCAAGTTGAGAAGAAAGGTAAGAACAGAACTGAAATATAATACTTTCTCCTCTAACACAAGACTTCTTCCTCTTCTTTGCTGCCAGCCTATGTATTGCTACAATACAGTGTCATAGGATTGGATGGAATTTAAGTGGCTTGATTTATCTGTAATGGTGACAGTTTGCCTTGCTGCCATAAGTAGCTTCTACATGGAAGCATAGGAAAGCAAGACTGTTGTTTTGTGTTTGCTGCTGAGAAAAGCTGACAAGTGGGATTGATTCCTTGGTGCTGCCCTGCACCCTGAGGAAGGTACCTGTAATTCGGCAGTGAGAGGAGAGCAAGGCAGGCAGGAAGGCTGTGGTCAGGACTGGGGTGCGTTAGCAAGGCAGTACTGGAGCCTACCCACTGCCGTGCTCGCTAGACATGGCACAATCCACTCAGCTGCAAGGGAAAGGGGAAGTTTTCTTCCAACTAGGACACATAGTTATTTTGTCTTGGACACTTGAAGACAACCTTTCGGGCTAGGAATCCATAAACCACAAAATACTCATGTTAAAAGAGTCTGGCCAAAGAAACTACATTCATGACTGTTTGTTTTTTTTCTTTTTTTCTTTTTACAAAACAAAACCAAACAAATTCCTTTGCTGGAATCAATATAGTCAAAAGAAAACTTTCTTCAGTTCAAGGATGTCAGCTTTATATGTTAAGGCTACAGGCAATATTAGTTGATACAAAACTCTTATTTCTGTTACAAAACTTACTATATGAATGTTTCCTAAAAAGCCAATGATTACTATTACATTTTTGTGACATAATGAAAAAACCATCAAAGTCTGAGGGGAAACAAGTGTGCATATAGAGCTCACATATGTTTATTTAAGCATATTTTACATATTAAAATACAGTAGTTACTTTTTGGATGAGGGCTCTCAAATTATAAAACTAATCTGTCAGGTTTTCAGAGTTGGCAGGGTAAAAGGTTTTCTTGCCATGTTCTAACAGAGTAGGGGAAAGCATCGCTTCAGTGGTAAAGAGCTAAATAACCACACAGTTAATAGAGGGAAAGTTTCAGAAAATAATTACATTAATTCACTTCAGACCTGATCCTCCAACCTTTAACCATGCAATGTGACATTCTTTTCCCAGCAGCAGACCCAAATTTACACTTTGCAGAATCACATCCTTGCTGCAGCAGAGATTGCCAAATAGCTGTTAGCAAGGGAAGTGCCATTTGTGCCAATTCTAGAAACCCGTAAGGAGTACAGTCTGCCCTATATTTTCAAACTTTTGGTGCCTTACATAACTAGGTGCAAAATACTTATTTTTATTTATGATTCTTTTCTTTGGAAGTGCAGTCATGTGCAATCAGGTGGAATAAGTGTGCTGATAATTTTCCTTCAGAAATTGTAATGGTTAGTGATGTGGACACTTTTCTTTTTAGGCAGAAACCATGAGGCACTGAAGCAAGCATTCACTTTTCTTGCACTTGAGGTCACAAATTTATGCAAGTCAAAAATGTTGGGCCTGCCAAAAACATCATGCTACACTCCACCAAATAAAAGGACACTGTTATTCTTACAAGGAAAGGTTTGACAGGACAGGAAATAGGCAGGGTCATAGAAGTTTACTTAATACCGAAATTTATTTAACCATCTTTAAGCCAAAGTACAATGATAGTTATTTAAAAAAAAAAGTAAAATAGAAGGGGGGAAGGGAGGAAAAACAAATACAAGAGTACTGGACTGTGCTATTACAGTAGCAACCAATACAGAATCTAGGGAACCTCCATACAAATTCACCTAATTCAGGTTACTCCAAGTCACCTGCCGCTACTGGGTTAACACATATTAAGTAAGTTTTAATTTATGTCCTGAACTTGCAGCAAGAGGCATCTGATTTGAAGAATCCAATGCAGAGTTTACCAAGCTATACTTTCGTTACAATGCAATCCTTAAGGAGACTGCATTCCACTTAAAGGAATGAAGGAAGAGGGAGTGAGAAGAGAGTGAATATGAAAGATAGGAAAAATGTTGCTGTTCATTACAATTTTCCATTTTTGTTGAAACACAGCAGGAGAGCAAAGCCACAGGCTTCTCTAGTGCTCTTGCATGCCAGGAGGGATTATGCAAACACTGCAACCACCCAAATCTTATTTAAATTATAGTCATTGTTCCCTCTTTAATGGTTATACTTTTGCCTGCTTTCACTCAAATATTGCTGCATCTTGCTTTCCGCCAGCATAGTCCCAATGGGAGTCATCAACTCTTAATTATAGATGAACAGTTCTTTGAAAAATACCTCTGGAAAAAAAAATGGAAAAGAAAGCAAACTTTAAGTGCCATCTAGTGGCTGATGTACTAAAAAACATAAAATAGATCCAAAAAATTCTCAACATGCCACAGACTATGTAGTAGTAGCTGAACTGAGGAAGCAATGCAAAATTCACATCCATTAAAGGCAAGGTTAATACTTTGTGGAACCAAGAAAAGGACTGAAGATCAATGGTTTCATTACCATAATCTTTCTTTTAAGATTTTTGTCTGTTAAGCAGAGAGTTCAAATATTAGGAATTGTCTAATGATCACCTGTTCCTTCAAGACCCTCATCAGCTTCTGCCTTGGTAAGGAAATACAAGCTGTCATTCGTATGTATTTCACCACAAATTAGAAAAGAGAACCCTTTCAGATCTCAAAATGAGACACAAACTATGGGAGGGAATCTGGAGCCAAGCATCTGAATTCAAAAGTTTGTGTTCTCCTCAAAATTTACCTGGGGTTGTAGGCCAGGTTTTCTCTCCTATTTATAGCAAATCAAATCCATTTCTAAAAGAAAGGAGGTAGATTATTAGTTAATAATGTCCTTTTCCTCCAAGAAAAAGCCATTTTCTGCTGTAGATGAGAACTCCCAACAAATTATTTTCCATTATAAAAGCTCCATGTTCCATTTACACAGAAGCTATTCAACAAAATCATTCTCCCAAGCTTTAGGTAACTCCTCTTGGAGACAAGTCCCTTCTACAATACTAGTTGACAGTCTGAACTTAAAGAGCTTTTTCTGAACCTGTTCAGTGCTAATGGAGAGTAGTCTACCATAATTTTTATGTAATGTAATTTTAATTTTTTTTTTTTTTCAAATAGCATACTTTGGACTTGATTTGGTTCTTTACCTCTCCTCAGTTTCATACCTATAGTGAGCTCTGATGACCATACCTCAGTGAAAAGGCCCTGGAGACATGAATCTGTCTAGATGAACGTAAGACCTATCCATGTTAGTGTCTAGCTTCTCATGGGGTTACTCCCTGACTGTTGTTCAATGACATGCTTAGCCAGTTTTTCATTAAATTACAAAACTTATTTACAGCTAGTTAATGTAGGCAGATAGAGTAACAAACAAGATCAACATGTTTCACAGTCTTTTGCTAATATAACAATTCTTAAATGTTTTGATTTCTGTTTATCATAGAATCATAGTTTGAGTTGGAAGGGACCTTAGAGATCATCAAGTTCCAACCCCCCTGCCATGGTCAGAGACACCTCCCACTAGAGCAG